>JACDJE010000226.1:544592-565784 GCA_016647715.1 Pavo muticus
TATATAAATAGAAATGGATGAATGTGAAAATGCCTGAAGTACTGAGATACAATCACAAACTTTTATGGCAAAATATTTCTCAGAATTTTCATGGTATTGATCTTTTTCCTCAAAAAGTTCTCTCTGGTGTGAGCAATATTTTTTTCTTCCTCATGACTGTTCCCCATACAGATTTCCAACAGCCCACACCCAACAATCTTGCCAAACCCTACCACCTGCCCTCCACCCCTTCAACAGGCTCTCTGTACTTTCCTAGCTACATTCTTCATCCACACACACCTGCTTCAGCTACTCAGTCTGTGATGCTTTTTTTTTTATTTATTTTGTTAGGGGAATAAACTTTCTTGTATATTAAATTCTGTTTTCATCATAAGAGGAAATGTCCTTCAGATAATGTTCCTGTGTCATTCCCTACAGAGTTTTCTTTTTGGAGGTTTGTGTAAGATGACTGATTTTGCTACATGACGCCTTAGGTACATATTGGGAAAAACATAGAAATAGGAGATATTTCCAGAACACTGCAAAGAAAACAGCAACAAACTTATTTTTATTTTGGATTATGACTGTGTTTTACATTTTTAAACTGATATGTTTTTGAATGAACATTTATGTTAGCTCTCATTTACTATACTTTCTTCTTTGCCTGCACTGGAAAACACAGAAAAATTTATTTTGGTCCAAACTACTAATGTAGTCTGGGAGAACATCCCTGTCCCCTAAGAAAACGAGATGGGTGCAGGTCCTGCACGGTGAATAGAAAAAAAAAAAAGCATCCAGCACCCTCTAGAAAATTTTGCAGAATCAGGTTGTCATGGACCAAGTAAGTAATAAAACACATCCTGTCATGTTTATGCAATACTTTCACTTCAAAAATTGACAGTTTCCTTCATTGCTACTCAAGATTAATGTGCATATTTATTACTTATTTCTTAACGTAATCTACTCTTTATAATACCAAGAACAGCCACAGCCCCAGTGACAGTCTTGAAAAGAGAGGAGCCATATCACATACCACTATTTTTGTATCACATATCACTCTTTTCGTATCACATAACTTGTCAGGAGGCACACAGTTTTACTAGGGAGTGGGATGATGCTCAGGCGGAAAGTACATGCTTCTCATCTCTGTCCAGCAGCCAGGTTTTCTCTCAGCAAGCAGTAATAAAAAGGTGGAGCCCTATTTTATGGAAAAACACTATAAATCCTAATGGCCCTGTCCTGACAAGTGCACAAGGCACCTACCTCTAAGTCACCAGTCCTACAGTAAGCCAATGAAGAATTGGGAATATAAAGCTTTTGACTCAGTCTCCCATAGCATTCGCTTGGAGAAGATGGTAGACTGTGGCTTGGACAGGTACACTCTTTGCTGGGTAAAAAAACTGGCCGGATGGTCAGGCACAGAGAGTGGTGGTGAATGGGGTTAAATCTAGCTGGTGACCGATCACTGATGGTATTCCTCAGGGGTTCATAATGCAGCTGGTCCTGTTTAATATCTTTATTGATGATCTGGATGAGAGGATTGAATGCATCCTCGGTAAGTCTGCAGATGATACCAAGTTGGGAAGAAGTGCTGATCTGCCTGAAGGTAGAAAGTTGTCACAGAGGGATCTGGACAGGCTGTATTGCTGGGCTGAGGCCAATGGGATAAACTTTAACAAAACCAAGTGCTGAGTCCTGCACTTTGGTCTCAACAATCTCACACAATGCTACAGGCTTGGGGCAGAGTGGCTGGAAGGCTGTGCAGAGGATCTGGGGTGTTCGTTGATAGCCAGAAGAATATAAGCTAGCAGTGTGCCCAGGTGGCCAAGAAGGCCAATGGCATCCTGGCTAGTATCAGAAATAGTGCGGCACGGAGGTGATCATCCCTCTGTACTCAGCCCTGGTGAGGTCACTTGAGTGCTGTGTTCAGTTTTGGGCCCCTAGTTAGAAGAAAGATGTGGAAGCTCTAGAGCGTGTTCAGGGAAGGGCAAAAAAGCTGTGAAGGGTCTGGAGCACATGTCTTATAAGGAGAAGCTGAAGGAGCTGGGATTATTCAGTCTGGAGAAGAGGATGCTCTGGGAAGACTTTATCGCTCTCTACAACAACCTGAAAGGAGGTTGTATTGAGGTGGGGGTCAGCCTCTTCTCCCAGGTAACTGACAGAATGAGAAGTAATGGGTGGGCTCAAGTTGCGACAAGGAAGATTCATGTTGACATTAGGAAAAACTGCTTCTCCAAAAGAGTGTTGAGGCATAACGGCATAGGCTGCCCAGAGAGGTGGTAAAGCCACTGTCCCTAGAGGTGTTGAAGAACCGTGTGGATGTGGCACTGAGGAACATGGTTAGTAGGCATGGTGGAGGTGGGCTGGCAGTTGGAAAAGATGATCTGAGAAGTCTTTTCCAACCTTAAAGGTTCTATGATTCTATGATTCTATATCAGATTAGACATTTTATGGTATGTGTCCTAAAATTATGAACATTTTAGGAACATGCATTGCAGAAGAGTGAAGAAAAATTATTATCTCTTTTAATTGTAGCCTTTTTGCAGCTGGAAGCATTACTGATTCCCTTAAACACGCTGAGTAATATTTTACTCCACAATTGTTTTCATAGAACCCACTGGAAATGCTCAAAGAAGGACTCCCTTTCGTTTGGGAGATTTAAGGTGAAATAGGAATACTATTGAAGAGACTGGGGTATTTTCAGAGATGCTCTCAAAAAGTCCACATTATTATTTTTTTTTCCAATCACAGTCCTCTGTATTGCCAAGGAAAGGGCAGTCTCAGATTCTAAAGCAGCCTCTGTGTGGAAAAAAAAAAAAAAAGTGTTCACTTGTGTTATACCAGCAAAGAGAAAGCAAAATCTCTTGATGCCCTTGAAATGAGGTCATTTTCAGATTCACTAATCAACAATAAAAGAATGCCCAAATTGTCTCATTGATCTAGGAGAATGTGCATCTCCTCTGTCTAAGTTATTAACTGAGGAATTAAAATGAGCTTCCCTGCATATTTATTCCTCCTGCTATGCTTTATGGATGCAATATTAAGTTGGTTATATTTTTAAAATATATATATATCTGCTTCATTGCACTAATAGTTGTTTTCATTTTTTTTTTATTATTTAGTACCTGCTGCTGGGGAGATTTTGTGAGTTCCTTTAAAGTCTAAATGTATTGCAATAAACAGCTTTGGAAAAAAAAAGATGGTCTCTAGCCTGCTGAGTAAACATAAATTTCACAGTTAAATACATAAAATAATGATTACATCCAATGGTCATGAGGGACATGTTTTTAGGAGTATACTAATTAAACTACATCCTTCAGACAACATGTTTCTACACTTACTAGCAATGAACCATATCTGATTTGTCATTAAGTAATTATGAATGCTAATGCAAATAAAGCACCTTTCAAACAAGGCTTCAGAATAGAAATTAATCATATATTATTCTTTCTTATCCTACCACATGAGGGTCATTTAAACAAAAGCAGCCAAGGATATGAAGTATACATAACAAGAGAAGTTGCTATTTCTCTTCAGGTTTCAGTTCATACCTCTCTCTTTGCAGTGTTGTTTATGGATGCATATATGCACCTCATATAAACTGAAAGAGTGGAAAAGAATTTTCAGTAAGTCAAGCTTTGATCCAACCCCTGCTGAAGTTTATTGCAGTCTTCCATCAGCTCCATAGTAACAATAATAATTAACAGTTCTTACTCCTTTCCAGATCTCAAAGCACGCTTAAAAGGCCAGAAAGGAAGATCCTGTAAACACATAGGAATAAGTGGGATGAAATGAATAAACTTACACTGTGTTAAAATCTGAACACAGCAATGTACGCTGCAATTCCTTGTATTTATTTTCTTTAAGCTGGGAGCTCTCAGAAATGTTTTGATGGCAGAACTAACACAATTTTTGACCAAGTAGGTCAAAATCCTTCTCTTTACATCTCATTTGCCATCTCAGATGGGTGTATACCCACAGATCAATAAATTTATTTGCAACAGTGTTATACATAAATCCACCTACCTTAGCAGAGGGCCTAAGTAATTTTTCAACCTCAAAAACACGTTTCTAGAGGTAAGCCCCAAAACAGGTCTAGATAGAGCTCATGAAGTCTACTCCCTCCTCTGTGTTACTTTTTTGAACTTTTAATACTTGTCTAAAGCTCTGAAATTTGGCATTAAATGCTTGGGTTCTTTAACCTTATGATACTGTACCATAACTGAAAATGGACTGGTAGAAGCACCTCATGGTCACAGCTAAAAGTGAACATTAGTGATATTTTCCATCAACTTATTTGCAGCAAATGCAAGTTGATTTACCTTCTCATTATCTTGTAAATGTTTTCCTTCCTCTTGACTTGTCTTTGTCCTCTTCTTTGTACAGCCAATAAAGTCATAATCCCTCTGAAGCAACTATCTGCAAATTATAATGCTTCAATGCATTAGCAAGTAAAAGGATGAATTATGAAGAACAAAGTTCTCGTTGCACAAGCTTCAATAATCCTTAATTCTGGAAAAGAAAATGGCCAATAACTTATGAGAGGTACTGTGAATAAATGTGTTTAAGGCAGAATAATGTGCCTTTAAATTGTGTTTGTCTGTTTAGGACTCTTTTCAAGGTAAGGGGCCATGAATAACTGATAATCTATGTGAGGTCAATTACTGTGTAAGGTGCACTGAAAAATCATGCAGCACATCTCATTCATACAACTTATATTAAAAAGCGCTATTCAAAACCACAGGTGTCAGCTTGTAAATGAGAAACTTCTCTGTTGCATGGAAGAGAGAAAATGCAAACAAGAAATTGTCTGTAAATGAAGAAGTAAAATGTGAAAATCATACAAATGAGTGTATGAAAATTGAGGATTTAGAGAAGAATGCAATGACCAATGGATCTTTTTAAAACTCGTTGGGTTAGGCTAATTTTTTCAACCGCAACTAAGATGAGTTACAAAGGATATTAATAACCTTTTATTTAGGAAATTTATGAAAGTGAGGAGGTTTGGGAACAGTAACATAAAAAAATGGATTTTGTTTGCCCAGGGCATTTCATTTTCAATGAAGAAATATCTGCAGGGAAAAATATAATTTGGGAAGGGAATCCTCTGTGAGACCTCACTTTTGGAGTGTGACTCATCCTCTCTGACGTGGACAACTGATTTCTGGCTAGCAGCAGACACCAAAAGAAGTGAGTACCCTTAGCTGTCAATGACATGAGTTCAATCCATTCCATCCAGGGGCTAGTTTTTAAGGTAACAACTCAAGCACTGAAAGTCTCCCTCTTCCACTGAAAGATGGGAGAGCTCAGTTGCTAGACACAAAGCTGCACGCTAGATGTTAGGGCAGATGAATTCTACTTGAAGAAAATATGTTTGCCCATGGTAGGGAGATTTATTTTGCTCTGATTGAAAAAAGACATTGTTAAATACTTTCCAGCTGTAAATACAGAAAATGGACACTCGTTAAACAGAAACTGATGTTTTAAACACTGAGATCATCACTAGCAAGTTGGAAGCTTTCAGGAGTGTTGCCAATGCTACCAGGTATTTCCTAGCCCGTGAGTGCAAGAATAGCAGTGAAAGACACAACACTGGTAACCTCAAACATTCTAGTAACAATTGCTCCCAAAGTAACAGACTTTGTTCTTTCTCATACATGCTCTTTACACTTTATAATCTGCTTGCTGGAAGTTCCCAGCTGTGTTCCCAATCCGAGATCCTTCTTTGAGGCGCAAATGAATTGAAATTTCAGGGGAATGAAAGGAGAAAATTTAGAGATTATGACCTGTACTGTAGGCTGAATTACTCTGTGGTGAGAAAAGCCCCCATAGGCATGGTGGTACATGGTCCTCACGCACACTCAGCTTGGCTCTGGCACAGAAGGTGGTCTCACCTATATTGTTCATTTAAGACATGCATTCCCATTGAATTTATTTGGCTATTCAGAATATAGGTGGGTTTAGTGAATCATTTATTTCCTGATTTATTTCAGGAATCTACTTTGAGATTAGATGAATTACATCTTCTATGTTCCGAATTCATTGTGCCTGATCTAAGTCATTATTTAGGAATAAACACCTGTAGGATAAAACTTATCAAATAATCTTTTCCAAAAATCACTTAAAAAAATCTCTTTGCAAACATTATTTCAAGCTTTAGGAGACAAGCATTGTGGAATAGTTTTGTAATCCTCTATACCTTGTGTACGATTTGATAAATGGCCTGAACAGTCACCAGAAACTTTTCTTTTTGCACCCTAGCAGTAATCATGAAATTTGTTCCTATGCTAAGCCATAAGAGTGAATATGGTACTTTACTGGAATCCACTCTGAAACATTGATTAAGGAGTTATTATTGAGACACTATTTTTACGGCTTTTCTTATAACTTCCTTTGACTCAAATGCAGTGTATCACTTTCAGAATTAATATGCTGCTGCAAACAGCAAGACAGTTACCAAACAGAGCATACAAACCAATGATCAGAACAGGGTTATTGCAGTTACTGAATCAGAGTTGTCTATCCAAAGCAAACATTTGCTTTTCAGGAAAGGTTTAAAAACAAACCACCTGTTTCTATTCCCTTCAAGTGAAACCTGGATGATTCAATTATGGATACACTTGTGCAGAATGTTTTTGGGGAGAATTAATAAAACATCTAAAGATACTCAATTTAACTAAATTGCTTTACCTAGAATAATAACAGCAGCATAAACAAAGTAAAGAATGTGTACTATGAAGGATGCTCTTCATGCATTTGTGAAGAAGCAGTCAACAGGTGTGGCACTTGAAACAACTCAGCTTTCCTGCCAGAGTTCCTGGTTCCTCATGCAGACATGCAGTACTCACCTGGAGGCTTGGGCTCCACTGTAGATTCCATTAACAACTGAAATCACATTAATTTGTGTCAGTTTTTATTTATCTGTATTTTTCAGAGGTGAGAGCTACACAACAGATAACACATTTTGTTTCATAAATAGACTAAAATACAGTGTATTTGCTGATTGGAACAACTTGTGAAAAACCATAGAAAAGAAAGTGCTTAGACAAATTTTGAGGGAAGATGAGTCATTTGAAACACAGACTGTTCTTCCACTCCTCCCAGTAAAACACAAAGCATGTCATACATTATCTTTTTGGACGTGGCACTTCACTGACAACTATCTTATTTGTAACAAAGCCCAACAACTCTCCATCTCTTGTATAACTCATCCAATTCATGACAGTAATCATGGCTTGATAGCAGGTCCAGCACATAGAAGCTGTATACATTTGGGCCTTGCTGTGATTTCTGACAGTTTCAGTGTATGATAGCTGGGATGATCCAACATGGAACTTGTCAGATTAGCCGGAGGGACTCTTGCATTTCTGTAGAAACACACTTATATTTCACTTTATTTTGTTTCTGGCTACTGAGATGAACAAGATGGCTGCAGCAGCAGATGAGGAAGGAATTTAAGGTTTCTGCATGGAGTGGAATAAAACTTAAAATAAACAAGATATATAACATGTGAAAGAGACACTCTTGGGAACTGTACAAGCCAAAAAGTTGTTAATATCAGGGAAAAAGTTCTGAGGAAAGGGTCAGCTCGAAAGCACCCAGACTGTTAAAAAATCAAATGCTGTTATTCTGAGGCACAGTAAGTTGTTTTTATGAAACTTGCATGAGGTTTCACTCCAGTTAACAGCTACGTAATAGGCCAGATGTTCACATTAAATAGGGTCGTTAGTGTCGGCATTAACTGTGTTGGCAGTGTTTGCAAAGATACCAATATTTATTTAATTTAGACCACCTTCAAATGGTCAGACTTACGTGCAGAGATGCTTTCAAAGATTCAGATCCTTATTTTTTGCCTTCATGAGGAAAACTAGAGGACCTGTCCACGAGGTATGAACAGGAAATATTAAGAGCTGACCTCTGGGTGAATGCAGCTCTCATCCAAATGCCATGTGGCTCTGGATGGGTGCTCCTTTCTACTCCTTGCCAGGCTAAAAGCTCTGTCTAGTAAAAAACATAATATAACGAATAAGTAAACTCTTCTGGACAAAGAGCCTGGCTTGAGACTTGTGATTTGGCTAACTGGGGGTTACTATGCATGCTAGATGTGTCTGTGAATTCACAGATGAATTGTGGCAGCACTCGATTTTGCCTTGTTCCCTTAAGAACAGTGTCCCCTTAGCCTGCTCACAGGCCCAGAGAACAAGAACACTGCTTTATTTCTCGCCAGCTTGCACAATATTGTAAAATGCATGTGCAAACAGTCTAAATGTTTTATTTTCTTTTCCCCTGACAGACCTTCGTTTTAGAGCCACAGCTTGTTCCTGTCTGTTTATGAAAGATACTGCTTGGTCTGTAACACTAGCCTGTTTCCTCATAGCTTTTTCAGGCAGACTCCTGACTTGCTGCTTACACAGATATGTTCTCAAAGGCTGTGAAAAGGTCTCAGGTCACAGTAGTCTGACATAAACAAGATTTTTTATGCACTTTCTTATTTTAGCACTGTCATCAGTTATAGAGGTTCAGACATTAGGTTAATGTTTGTTAGTCACCTGCTGTTTCAGATCAAGAAAATCTGTGTGCATATCTATGGGCCTGGATATTGGGAAAATGTAGGCTATTTTCATTTTAGTTTGTGTTCTTTATTTTTAAGTTAAGCTTACTTTTATTTTTTTTTAATATCTTTTCACAGTGCCTCTGATGATATAAATCAGTGTAGCATGATTGGTTTCAAAAGATGTATGCCAATTTTCGACTGTTAAATAAATGGCTAAAGCTATTGCTAATCTGGAAGCTCATTATAATATTTTTAGTGTTCATCAGTTTGGGTTACTAAAAATATTTGATTTAGTCAAAAGCCTTCAGATGTCCATGCTAAAACATAATAAAAACAATAATAATAATAATATTTTTTAATAGAAAAGCTATTGAGGATTGAATCAGACTTTGGATCAGGCTTAAGTGTAACTCCTTAGGTAAGATAAATGAAGTGAAGAAAAGGCATTATGTACACTGCAGCATTTCAGTAGTGTTTCTGAAGCACTATGACATGACATCTGATGTTCTAAAATGGTTTTTAACTCTTTCAGTGTAACTTTGCCTCAGGATAAAACATCCTTTTAACAGCGTATGTGAGGAAAATGGGAATGGCCTGTAGACGTGCCTGTAGGCTATGTGCTCTCTGTCACCTGCTGTATTGCCCTGACTTTGAGAAACCTTTACGTGCTCACACTTCAAAGATTAGAACATTACCTCCTCACTTTGTCCACTTAGGAAAGCTGACTAGACTGGTGTCCTCAGTTTTAAAAGAGCCTTGTTTCCTTTTTCTAAGATTATTGCGAGTAGATAAAAATAAAAGGCAGTATCAATAAAAGAATAATAATTACAAAAATTCTTTGTGTTATTCTTTGGTCAGATTAAATTGTGCTATCTTTTTCATTCACATTGTCCTAGTTTTGAAATCAAACACAATAAAACTATTTTCCCTCACATATGTCAGCATTTTGACATATCCCTGCTCAGTTCTGTACATGCCAGCAGAAAAAAAAAAGCAACATTATTGATGTTTACCACTTCTAGAAAAAGTGATTTCTCAGATACTGATCTCTTCTAAAAGTTCCCATATATTTTAACCCCTAACTAAGCTGATAAAATTACCATGACTTATTTATCTCTATGTTTCTGACTGTTTTGTCACAATATTATTTCACTTATTCATTATTTAAGAAGCTGTTTTGAAAGTATTTAAAACTGGCATCACTGTGACCCTAAAGAAGTTAGGAGAGTTTTGTCAACGTTTTCCAAAAAAACCCACCTTGCTTCTACAGACTGTAGAATTTAACAATTGTAATAAGGTAATAAATACAGTCTGTGGCCTAAATGTAGATGGGTATACAAATACACACATACGTACATAAACAGCACACATACAGACACAATTTAACAATTGTAATAAGGTAATAAATACAGTCTGTGGCCTAAATGTAGATGGGTATACAAATACACACATACGTACATAAACAGCACACATACAGACACGCATATGTGTGTATACTCAGAAGGTCATTTAGATACATGATTTAGATACGCATACATGCATTCATACACACATATATATAAATCTATCTTTCTATTATCTGTATAAAGCTATATAGAAATAAAATTACTTTCTGACCTTAAAACTATCACAGATTAACCTGTCAAGTTTACAGATAACCAAATATCAGGAAGAGATATACAGGAATAAACCCTACTCTCTCTCTCAGGGATTCCATGTATAAATCACCTCTCTAGAGAATAAAGTTGGAAAACTCTAGAAAATAATTCCTCCTTTGCAGCATCTAACATAACAAAGTATAAGTTCCTACAGCAGCATTTAGTAGTACTGTAGTGCATACACTTTAATTTCTCTGTATGCTAACTAGACATTTTCTAACTTTTTGAATCTTTTTTCCATTGTAATCTTATTTTCTCATACCAGTGTAACTGTAGAAAAGAAACCTCAACTAAATTAAAAAAAATTGCTCAGGATTTGAGATTCTTGCTTTTTACTGTCACTTAGTACATAAAAAAAAAAAAAGAATTGCTTCCAAAAAAATTGTGAAATTTCTGCTTTTAGACAGAAAAACATAGCTAATTTCAGCCGAATCCATTTTACTCAAACAACAGAGAATTAACATAAAGAAAAGATTTCTATGAATGTAGTGTGTTTCAAGAGATTATATGGTCTCCCTTCTCTTGAGTTAAATTTTCTGTTGAAAGAAACTAGATTTAAAGTCTACTTTCAAATCCTTTTTCACAGAGAAAATCTACTAGATCTTACTTCTGATTCATGCAACGTGAATGCTTTATTTAAATAACCCCTTGCAATTTCTCTAAAATCTTGTGAAAACTCATGTTGATATATCTACTCCTTCACAGAGCCCTGCTCCCTGAAGTGATGTCATTTGCTAGACATTTCCTCCAAACCACTAACACGGTAGCGTGCAAATGAGCAAAGAGGAAATGGAAGAGTGAAATTGCAGAGAAGAAAAAGAGAGAGAAATCTGGAGAGGACTGAGTGATAATTTATTTTTAATTTCACATCTTCATTACAGAGGAATGACCAACTTAGCCAGAAAAATTCAAAGGAGTAAACTCCTGCAATGTCAATTTAGAAATCATCTGCACAACCAATTATTATTCAAGCTGTAGTACTATACCTATAATGTAACACAGACATTTCATCTCCAGATGCCATTGCACTGCCAGAGATGTGAGTTACAGACAACTGAGCCTTGCAAACCATAGCTTTACCTGGTGAATTGCCTTCTGTATAATAATTAAAATAGAAAATTATTTAAGGTCATAAAGGAAGAATAAAGGAGTCGAATTGAGGTTGGCACAACTCTTAAAATCCATCTCTAACTGCTCTCATTCTGAAAAGGTACACTTTCAACAGCACACTGAGGCTTGAAAGCACATAGGAAACACCCTGAATAGCCCAATAATTTAAAGGTTCAACTTTTCAATTTGTAATATTCAATGTGCTCCATCCCTGTCAGCCAAAAATACCTCAGCTATAAACATGGGTCATAATATCACTAAAACCAGCAGGACTTAAGCATGTCCAAAAGTGCTGTAATTATACATTAGTTCTAGATCTCAGCTTCCTTTAAAATGATGAGATGTACTGTCTGATTCTCCCATTAGCTTATCAGAGAAATAGGAAAAGAAATTAAATTTGTGCATAGAAATGATAATTTTCAATGTTTGGAGGAGCTGAGTTCTGATTTAAGTTGAAATACAGAGCCTCTTCCAACCTCACCAATGTTACCAAAGCTTCAAGAGAGTCCCGCACTCCATGCGATATGGTTGTGCTCATAAAAATTATTCATACCTGCATAAGTATTTCATATACTGAAAGCACTTTACAAACACTTACTGAGTAAGAATCATAGACTGAGCCTTGTAAGGCTTATCATCCTCATTTTAAATCAGTAGAGGTGAAATGACTTGCTCAAGGCCATGACATAATTTGGTGGGCAGAACTGGGATTAGAGCACAGACTTTCATGCCTCACACCTCATTACTGTACATTGCTCTGTCTCTCAGGTTGAGAAACTGGAAAGGATTTGGTAATAGATTTCTCCTTTACTTCTTCATGTTGCTGTGTCTTAGATGAGGTGTCAAAATGAAAGGTGGTCCACACTGTGTGAGCATTATTGATCCCAATTCACTCTTCAGCAGAGTTGGAACCCAGCTCCAAATTTGTCCCTTCTGGGGGCTGTCTTCCCTGTCTCAGAGACAGTTGTATTCATACTGGTGTTACTCTGCAAGCAGTTGAGGAAAATCTTTGGGATTTTATGGATGAGAGATACTATGCAACTGTAAAAATAATATCCATTTTTTATGATGATCCCTGTTCATTTGGGACTCTTTGGTATTACTAGTATTGTTATGATTATTATTATTAGTGTTTCCCTTTGTTGCAAATTCTGTTCTCTGTCAAATAAATTGCTTGTTAAATGGACCTATCCGTAGAGAAAAACAAAATAGAAGTAAATTTGTCCTGCTGCTGTCATTAATATGCTATTAAAAGATCTATTTGAAGGAATGTTACCTATTTGCTGCAAATCCCCACAAAGAAACAAAAAATGTTTGCAGAATCTCAAGGCATGCACCTGTGTTGTTAATTCCCAACATGTCAAATTGCTCAGTAATAAAGTGTTTCTGTAATGTATCTTTTTTTTTTTTTTAAGAAAAAAAAAAGGTGATCTCAAACAAATGCATTTTCATTAAGTCTGAATTTCATTTAATGTGTTTTTACAATACATGTTTGTGGTGCATCATTCCAGAAAGAAAGAAAGAAAGCTCCATCTGAAATCACATTTGATTATGAGTGCACCCTCATACATATCTAATAAACAAATAAACAAATCAGTTTGATCTGTTATGCAGATAACACTGATATGTAAAATATGTTCAGGAACTAAAAATGCATTTTCTGTGCAGAAGTTTTCCTTGTAGAATGTGCAGTGAATTTATGTGAACTGTATACAGCACTGAGACTCTTTTATGTAGCCTGTTTCCCTGGCTGATAGCTAAAAGAGGTTAGGCTGAATCTCAGTGGATCAATTAACAGAGGGACCTGTCCTTCAACAGAAGAAGATCTATTTCAGGATTTGCATATCACTGAAAAAAATTACAAAGCTGAGATAAATACAAGCCCGATAATAACTCACTGCAGGCTTGGCTTCATTCCTAGATTTCCTTGGCTGTTTGTCCTAATAAAGTATCTCCATGGCACTTAGGGCAGGAAGGTTATTAGTAGCTGTCAATCAAAAGAAGGAGTATGCATCGGCAGGAGGAGGAAGAGAAGAGAGGTGACATTCATCCTCTTTTCTCACTTATATTGGGTATAAAAGTCATTCAGAGCAAGCAGTTAAAAAGGGACAGGTCCCTCTTCATCCCCCATGGAAAAGAAAAATGAAAAAAAAAACAAAAACACCTGCCGTGGTTACCAACAATTTAATAATAAAATAGAATACATCAATCATTTTGCTATACCTTATTAATGCTGGGATGTTTATTAACACCAAGGAATATGAAGGACATATATAAAAAGAGCAGGATGAAGGCTCCTGACAAAACACCTTTGGTTGATATTTTGGTAAGAACAAATGGTAACTTTAAACAGCTCCAACTTGAGATAAAACTTTAGAGCCATATAGAGAATAGATGCATTTCACCTGTAAGTCAATGTGGTTCTGGCAGCAAACACCTTCAAAAAGCTATGAACAACATAGAATATGCATTTCTTAACTCATTTTAATCAGATACAGTGGTTTTAACTTTACCAAGTTGATACTTGGAACTGATCTATACACCAATTAATTAATACTTTAAAGGTCTTTAATTTACTGTACCACTTTCTTAATTAAAGTATATCTGCTGCTAGAGCACATCATCTCTATATATGCATATTTTCATAAGAAACAGAGTCCATAGAGTGCTAATTGATATCCTGGTCTCCAGACAATACTTTACTAAATGAAATGACAATTATAACCAATTAAAATTCACTTTACATACCACTTCACCTATTTTGTATGTATTATGCATGAAGACAGAGAGTACATTGCCTCACTGCTCAGGATTTTTGTGCGTCTGTGCAACTGATGGACAGCTCCGAGGTATTTCTTTTAGCAAGCATTTTACCAAGGGTCATCTTCTGGGCTCATCTAAAACCTATACTTTGCTGTAACATAGATACATCGGTTAATAAAAGCTATTAATTGCTTTGTGAGGATTTTATTATATTATTATTTCCTTTGACAATTGTGCGTCAAGTTCACTGCTACACGTACTTCATCTTGCTCTGACCAAAAAAAAAAAAAAAAGGTTTTAAAATAGCGCAGTGCCTAATTAAAAAAAGCTAAACTTCTGCTCTCAGACACATTATATGCAGCTTATAAATGGCACAGTGCTGCACACCTCCTGAGCAGAGTGTGGGCGTAACACAGGAGTGAAGTCAGTGGGAGAAGAGAACTTCTGGAACAGGCATCTCATGCTCAGGGGTGCTCAGCTAAAAAGAGGCACTACACATTTCTTATGAGAAGGGGAGCTGCTCCCCCTTCCCCACCTTCAGGCTAAGGTTTTGCAACCCCTCACTACAGAGCAGGGGCTGTCCTAGCTGGGGCTGTCGCTCTTTGATCTGACCTCCTGCCCATAGAGGGCAGCAGGTATTACTTCTGTGTGATGGCACCTGCCCTTGGGTGTGCACCTTCTGCAGCAGGGTTAGGTCCTGGTAGTGCTGTGGTGTAACCTACCACGCAGGGAGGTGCAAGTAGGGCAGGTCCACTATACTGTGGGGAATTTGGTTCTGCAGTAGGACATTAGTGTTCCTTGCTCTGGGTCCATCATCATGAAGCCTTGGCACTTCTGGAAGCATAAGCGGATTTACCCTTTGGGGCTTACATAGCTAAAAACAAATTAAAATAAATAAATAAATAAAGCCATGAAATTGCTATCAAAAACTAAAGGATTTACATTAAAAAGTTTTTTTAAAAAATATGTTTTTAGGTTTCTTACTTCTCATTCCTTTCACTTCACTTCTTCTGTTGTAAGGGTAGACGCAGGAAGACATTGATTCTTGGTGTGATAAGGGAAAAAAAACAGAAGAGAGTCTCTAAAAGAAGAATTTCATGATAAATAGAATAACTGTACTTTAACTGAGTTTATTTTTTTTTTCCAAAAAACCCCTCTTTTCAGTCTCTCCAGACCAGTCTCGTAAGTCCATAGAGACTTTACAGGTTGACTTGCATTATCGCCTCCGCATTCAACTGGCTATGAGGAAACTGACATTTTCATGCAAGATATGCCACCAAGTAAAAAACCTTTAGACTATCTTGTAAAGTCTTCTATGTTCATTCAATGAATTATTCTGAGTACTGGATGAGTTAAAAACTGCAGTCAGATCGTCCCCTCCTGATATCATAAGCAGGGAAGAAGGCTTAAGGAACGAATACAGTCATTCCTGCGCATTCTTAGAAGACGTATATGATTGCTACCCACAGGGATGAGGTTTTTTTTTTTCCAAGGCAGAAGCCATGAAGCCTGTTAAGCATGTTGACTTCATATAAAGAAGCTTCTATCCCGTGACTACCAGTTTCAACTGCAGACAACAATAACATGGAACCAAAAGATATATACTTGGGTAAGTCCCTCAGGACCAAGGAGGAGACTACATACCCTTCTACATCTTTCTCAGCTCTCTTTACCAAATCCACTTCACTTCCCACTGAACTGCCAAAACACCACATCAGTTTGTCCCTTGGAAAACACCTCCAGACTCAAGACAAGTGCAGAAGCAATGATGCAGGTTCTGCTGAGATACTGCTCTTTGACAGCTGGGGCAAATACATGAGTGGAAAATGATCCTTCTGGATGCAAATTTTGAGAGAAAACTTGAATCCAAATGTCAGCATATCAATCTTGCACCAAGTTATTTTTCCTGATCTTATACATTTGTCTCTTACATGACAATAACTGCATGTCTCATGTTAGCTTCATATTAGCAACAGATTATGTACTGGGAAGGATAAAGTCAGCAAAAGTACAAAATATGGATATAAGTACTTTTCATAAGAACAGTTTTGTGGCATTAGGACAAATACAAATGTGTATATAATAGATGACATTTAAGAGTTCAGACACATTGTCTTGGTACTGAACATTTGATGAATTCCCTGTTAGCATTTGTTTTCATTCTCATGACATTAAAATCAAGTTGCAAGCAATAAGTAACTGCTTTTCATTTGTACCGATTTATAACACTTTTAAGTTATAGTTGTACGCAATGGGGAGGAGTGAGTGCAGCTGCTGCTGTTTTTGCTTTGATTTAGTATTTTATAAAATGCAATCAGAGTTTTTAGATGAACAAAGGATTAATGATCTTAATGGAAATCAAAATAAAATATGAAGTTCATTGGTGTTGTATGAAGTAGACTGGTATCTCTCCATTATGACATGCCAGCTGTGGAGGTAACCTAATGACTGCAGGGATAGCAAGATCAAATCTCAGTTTATTTTTTCTACTGTTAGGGTCATTTTAGGTATATTATTAGCAAATAAAGTTTTTCATGTGCTTAGAATCAAACCTAAAATCAGGCTCTAAAAAGACTTGGATTATGGATCTGCATAGTTCCATGTATGTTATTTAGTACGGACTGCTGAAACACGTGAAAGGTGCATTCAATTCTCTGCATTGCTAGTATGATTTTACGAAAACTGAAAGTGCCTTTGATTTTCTCATTCTAAGTAGAAAGAAGCTATTCATGTAAAATATATGAACTGTTAAGGGATAGTCAAACTACAGGCATTCTTGGCAAACTTTTTTTCTCATCCATTTAAACACAGTTTAAGTGAGAAAATTTTTTAAAGTCACTTTAAAGTGATTCACATGAAGACAGGAATCCTTCATTTACAGAAAGGAGGAGGGGAAGACAGAAATGACAGCGAACAGCTCAGATTCTCTTTTTAACAGTGGCAAAAATGTGATTAACATTAATGTGTCAGAATTATTTTCAACTTTACACTCAGATATTTTCTTTAGAAGCATCTCTTACTATGTTTTGCTACGAAATCACGGAAATTTTCTCATTGTTTTGTTAATATTGAAAGTAATCCTGAGATAGATTGAAACACTAAAGAAAGAGTGAAGTTTGTGTCTCCTCGTGGAAATAATTTAAATTCCGATTTCTGAATTTCAAGTCTCTATTTTTTTCATTTTTTTCCACATGAAATACACTAACCATTTATCAGATACAAAAATAATTCTTCTATGACTTTATTCTACAATTATCAAATATTTTACAGTAATTTTACAAAGATTGATTTTTCATTAAGTGCTGTTTTTTGTTGGTTTCTTTTTTTTCATTTACAGAACTTGTTTTGTGCAGTAAATGAAGTGCCAACACAGACAAATATAACCAACATTAAGCTAGCCAATAGAATTCAACAAACTGCTCAGGTCATTAATATAATTTGTTTTGGCACTGTTACATTTCCTAGTGCTACTCTGAGTAGTTTGCTGGGCACATCAATTTGTTTTCAGCTATTGTGAAATTGGATATCCTGGCTTTCATCCAAAGCACCCTCTCAATTTGCATATCTTTGTTATCATTTCAGGTTCTCAGAACATACTGTGGACTATCACACCATCTGCACCAAGATCCTCACATCCAAACACAAATTAAAAATGAAACTGTAAAATTTGCAAGGAAACAATACAGACCTTTTATCTCATTCTCCCTCTGTTCATTTTCAAAAGAGAAACTTGCTTGTAGCCAAGCATAGCAAAAAAGGCTTTTATTAATTGGACTGGCATCAAGCATGCATACATAAAATTGTTTATTTTTTCCCTATAAAGGGGTTGCCTGACATAAAAGGGTCTTTGAAGATGACATTCAGATTTTGACATTTGCATGATATTGTATAAATATCAGAGGTAGGAGACTTTTTGACAAACCAGATGGGTCAAAAAAAAAAAAACCCACTTCCAGAGATAGATATTAGTCTTTTACTTAAAGGATATTAGCGTCTCCTCAAAGCTGTGAATTATTAGGCAGCAAAAACAAACATATTTTTCTCAAACCATGGCTTATTTAATTCTTTTCAATCCAAGTAAGCTGGGCTTGGGGAAAATATAAAATAATGTCATTACTTTTCAGGGGGGTTTTGTAATTCAATTAAGATCACAGAATATAATTGAATCTTGTCTTTTGAGTGCCACAGAGATTAAATCTTATTGCTGAATTTACTGCTTCTTGATGGAGCTAATCTCGATTTTAAGCATGGACTCTGAATGTTGTTTGAAATACAAAAAGGCATTTTAGGCCTTAATTCATCAATATTGGAATTATACAGAGAGAGATTCTTCCTTCTATCTTAATTCCTGGGCGCGCTTTGATAGGAACCAACAGTTTCATTTTTTATCTGGGGTGGCAAAGGAGAAGGGGGAAGTAAAAAAAAAATCTGCAAACCTCTAACAATTGCAAAGGTACTCAGCAGAGAGGTTTGCTGACTGTGTACTTCAGCAAAGATTTCAAATGAGGGAAGAGGGAACCTCCTCCTTTTGATCATGGGAAAGAATAGCACAAATCTGATTCTATGTTTTGACCCTTCTTTATCAACAGAGAATCAGCTGCCATCAGCAAGTAGTGCACTGGAACTACTTGCTTTTACTGAGCAGGTTGGGAGAATTGACCTGAGCACCTTTTCTGAGCTTGCTGCTTTTGATATGTTGCCATGCTGCTCAAAAAACCCACTCTGCACTGTGAGCCTATAGTGAAAGAAAAAGAATGGAAAAAAGAGAGAGAGGAAGGCAGGAAGCATGAGGAACAGAGGAAGGGGGAGGAAAGGAAGAAAGAAGGAACAACTTTAAACTCAACTTCCACTTGATGTCTTCAGAAGGTCGTTGTGCCTATAAATATAAATATATTTATCTGTGGCAGATGACTGGTAACAGAAAAAATTAAAAAAAAAAAAAAGATCAAGAAAAATTCATTTTTTCTCATAGTTGCAACACCTGCATTGCTTTAACACTTTCACTGCAATGAATGAGTTACCTTCCTTGCTATGGTTCACTTGACACAAGATAGGTACACACATTCCCAGCGAGGCTGTGAATGCTCCTTCCCTGGAAGCTTTCAAGGCCAGGCTGGATGGTGCTTTGAGCAACCTAGTCTAGAGGGAGGTGTCCCTGCCTATAGCAGGGGGGATGGAACGAAATGATCTTAAAGGTCCCTTCCAACCTAAACCATTCTATGATTCTATGAAAGTGGGTTCTTTAGAAGCCTAGAGAAGAAGTCAAGTTCAGTCAAACTCTGTGTTTGCATTCTCATGTAACACATGAGTCAGTGACACACTCAGGAAAAGTAGGCTGGAGCACTTAGACATAGCCTCAATAAGATGCTACTCATCATCAGTAGGTTGATGTAAGATCTACAGCACAAAAGCAAGGCAAGACTTAAACCCGAGTGTCTGAACGCACTGTGAGACTAACTAAGCACTGTACAACTGTTCCCTAAGAGCAGAAAGTTCACTGCCACTCAGTACATCTGAAGCAGTCTATAGTAATGGCTTATCCTAATGAAAGCATGAGACTGGTTGGCGTCAACTCATGTTATTTGTCTTTTAAGTACCAGTTGCACAAGTTAAAACAGCCTGGGATTAATCGAAGCGCTGCATAATACTGTTTCAGTACACTTGTAGGTGTTTCATTCCTGATTAGAATTCTTTATTGGTGCTCCCTGATTTCACTTCCTCGCCTCCTTCTCTGAAAATACACTTGGTCTTTGATTGTGCCCTGCTACTTTAAATAAACAGATCTCCATTACTAGGAGGTCAAACCACATATGCTGGACAAATGCCAGTTCAGGAAATTACATTCTGCCTACCTAAATAACACTTACAGATTCAACTTAGGAAAAGAGAGAGTGAGAGAGAAAGAGAGAGGGGAGAAAGAGAAGAAAATGTGTTCTTCAGCTTTGGTCCTGAACTCTGAAGTAGAATTAACAAGCCACAAGTGAGCTAACAGGCTCACAAGTTGAATCCCAGTTATCAATACTTACAACAAACTGTGTCTGAATTGTTTTCAGACCAAGAATTGCAGTGAATAATTTAGAATAGTGAATATACAATACTCAAACATAAAAGAGAAAGGCTTTCTAAAATGTTTTGTGCTACAACTTATTCTCTCAGGACTAAGCCATAGACTTTCTAACCCCTTCAGCTTAGGAAATGCTAAAAGAAAACACAAGATTTATTCCATTCACTTTATATCGAGAACTTAATAGAACAACATGAAATATTGTATTGAAGTCTGAGATTAAAATGCAGCAAATATCATAGATGTGGTATATATATGCACATATATTCAAATTGAAAAATACTTTCCCTTATGTGTATTTTTTTCTGTCTGTTTCTGAAGACATTTGTAGCTCTTCCATTATATGTTCTGGAAAGTTTGTCCTACACTTACTTATTAGAACACCTTTTTCTGTGAGCGGAGCAATCTGCTCAGATTTGGAACAGCTGAAAGTTACTAACAATCATTTTTTCCTGAATAAGACCTGGTTACCAGAGCTTACTCCTGAAAAAAAAAGAAAACATTGAACTTATTAGCATAGTGATCTTCTAGGAACAAAGACTATCTGGATAGGATAGAAGCTGAGTAGGTTTTGATCACCATTAAAATATTTTTTATTTTCCCTATAATATTCTTTTATCTTAGGGAAAGTGCAATGGGCTGGGAATCAGAGGTTTATTAATTTTACAGTTCTTCCTACTGGTGCTGAAGATTAAGTAATTTTTAAGGTAATGGTTAAGTAATAATCTCTCATAAATTTTGATTTTGTGCTGCATTGGGAAATTATGCATTATGAATAGCGCTTAGTTCTCTAGTCCAAAAACCCAAAATCTGAGACAAATGGACTCTCTTTATGAAAATAGTTGCAAATATAAACATTTAGATCTTTTGCCCACGAAATTGAGTCATTCATTATTTCTGGAGCTTTATCAATCTCCATAATGTTTAGACATACAACATAAAAATCTATTACTACTGTAGATACTATTGTTGATAATTCACGCATCCAGAGGCTTGAACACATTCTAAACCTTCTTGAAACTCAATTCATACACAATATTTTTTTCTAAAAAAAAAAAAAAAGA
>JACDJE010000226.1:565801-621584 GCA_016647715.1 Pavo muticus
AAAAACCCTGCAGTACAGTTCCTTATGTCCATATATTTTTCAAAATGTTTTCTTCTGGACAATTCTGATGGCAGAATTCAATTAATGGTTGTAAATTTTTTTCAGGCAAATTATTTCCTCCAAGTATTGCATGTTAAGAACCTTGAGTATTATAACCAATTTTAGCTGCTTGTAATAATGAGGGACTGGTCTATAAGTCTGCAAAGTGGCATACACACCTATGGTGCTATATAAGTACATAAATAATAATTGTAATTAATGTGTCTCAACTTCCTGATCTGGAAAGGATTAATTAGTTGAGGAGGATTAATTAGATATTGTTAGCACAGTGCTTTGAAGAAGTAAAGTGCTATATATATAAGTGCTAAGTACTACTGCATCGTGATTTTCATGTTCTTTGTGCTATACTTAGTAGCTTACAAGTTCTAAAATTTCTTTTGCTGGAATATTTCTGAAACTGAATGTCTCTGTCCTGTGAGTCCACATAGTTATGTTTGCATACAGTTTCACATTAAAGCCTTGTGTAAACAGACCTGCTTTCAGTTTCTAATTGTTGAAACCACCAGGGTCACATTGGCAACAAAATAATTTATAAGCTTCATGGTTGCAGACATCTGGTGTATAGTTTTATACAAATAAATACTACTTTGATGGAACTTGAACTTATACAAACTAAACAAAATGGTGCTAAAGAGAATTCCCACTGGGAGGAAAAAGTAGGCTTGAGTTGCAAGAGGTTTCAGAGACTTCCAGGTGTTGTTCCAGTAAGTACGAGATCCCAATTTCCAGTCACCTGGATAAAATGCCCATTTTATTTTACTTACAGCAAAATATATGACAGTAATAGAGTTAATATAGAAGTGAAGAGATACTTGAGACACTAGAAGTAAAACTAAGAAGTCTGGCTAAAGGTTCTGAAAAAATATGAATTAACATTTGCAGCATGCTGTGAAACCTTGTGAGTCATTTTAGTCCTGCATTACAAGTGTAGGATAAAGGTCAGAGGGACACTTTGTGACTTACTATTTCCTTAAGTTTAACTAAAACCACTGAATCAGATATTCAACTGTAAAACATGAACTATTGAATGCTTCAGCTGCACATAGCAAAGCAACAGAGAAAGCATTGTCATAAAGGATGTATCAGAGCAAGAAAGCATAAAAACTTTTTCCACCAGCTCATACCTCCACTATCTAAATCTGGAAATTTCCCTTATCCTCCTACTTTTGTTGTTCTGGAAAGACAACCTGCATAAGAGTTGCTGAGTGATTCACTAAATCAGTAGGAAACAATGGTGTCAAACTAATTATAACAGATGAAAGGGCTTCCTTTGTACCATTGGAATAGTGGAGAGTATAGTAGGACTCTCTGCATGGTGTGTAGATCACATCAGTAAACGCTGAAGGTAAGACTAGTGGAAAATACCATTTTACTTTCATTCGGCAACCTAGAAATGCCATGTAACAATTAATGAATATCTTGAATCAAGGCTATTAACACCCTGCATTACAGCCTGAGTAAAACATTTCCAAGCACAGGCATAATGAGGTGTCTCGTCTCAAACAACTACCAGAACCTTTCTGATCAGTAGTGTCATGCCTCCAGAGAGAAATCCATCCTGTGCTAAAATATGTAGGTGAAACTGATTCTTCAAAGTACTGACCTCTCTCCACTGACTGGAAAAGCCTAGGATAAATAGAGCAGATATTTGTATTTCACACAGATGAAGTTGTGCAGGTGAGTCTTACATGGATGTAACAGCACCTAGTATTGGTGGCATCCCTGTAGATTTTCTTTAGAGGAAGTGCAGTTAACCAAGTATTCTTAAAATTTTCCATCACTTACCCAAATATGTTGCTGATATTTGACATAGACTTTGCAGCAATTACTGATTATCCTTGCTGGAGAAAGAATTATTTAGTTCCTTACAGTTTGAGTAATAAAACTTGCTTGGTCTTCCTACATGGCCATCACTTTGGCTGCAGCTATACTACTTCATTAATAGATTGCTTGTCCTAAGCTATGATTATACTCTTGAAATATTTCTGCCAGGGTCTGTGGCCATCAGCATAAAATGGTGCAATAGAGCAATATATGAACAATGTAAATTCTGCCTAAATACATAAAATGTGAGTCTAGCACAATCAGCTGCTAACAAGTGTACATTCTTTAACTTATTTCTTAATTTATTGCTGTAAATACATCCCTTAAAGACTGAAAAAGACTCATGCAAAGGAAGGAAGAGTCAGCAAGTTCAACACTGTACTGGAAAGGCAGTTTAAACTGAAAAAAAAGTAGTGCCAAAAAAAATTACTTCTTTTTTTTTTTTTTTTTCCTTGTTAAACACCAAGAGCATTGTGATTACATTTCTTGATGGCTACAAAATAATTCTGTAGCAGTCTTGATCCTATTCCCTGTTATCCATGCGACATGAAGACCAATACAGATGTGATTTGCTTAATAGGAATTAGGTTACTTTTTTTTTCTTTAACGGAAAGGGAATAGGGAATTGGATTCTCTGATGTCTGATAAGGTGAGCCTGATCAAAGTATTTTTTGGTAGGTGAGATAGTCACAGTAGCTGTCTGTCATTTTTTTTTTTTTTTCTGTGTTCAAGAACCAGACCTAAATTCCACCTAATCTGATGTGAAAGGCAATATTTTTACACCCCTTCTACTAGGTCAATGTAAGTCACTAGGTTTTATGGAAAGTTTGAGGAAACTTGATGAGTGTTTGTATTACAACATCTAAAGGGTGTGTTTGACAGTGTTAACCACAAATTTACGTCTTTGACTTTTTTTCCTGTATTTCTCTCTCCCTCACATGAGCAACAACCTTCTCAGTGCTATAACTGTCAGTCTTGCTACTGAACTTTTGTTTACATTCTCAGCTACCTACATGATGCAGGACACCAATGCCAGCTATCTCAAGAAATTCAGCCTGCAGATCATAGAAGGAATCATAGAATGCTTTGGGTTGAAGGGACTGTTAAGATCATCCAGTTTCAACCCCCCTGCTATAGGAGGGATACAGATAAACTACATTAAAAAATAATAAATAATGAAATATTAAATGCAATTGCTGATTTTAACCTTCCTTAACTGAGGAACATTCATTTAAATAATTACCTTTTTACAAACATTATTTCGTCACATCTATTATCTACACAATTATTTCAGTGGTTTGCTTTTATTTTACTTTAGACATTTTCTGTACCTCTGTCAATAGCGCAATACGAGAAATGACAGCTCCACACTTAAATTAAGTAGCCTTTCTTTGGTCTCTTTCTGGAGCTTTTCAGCTTCCACTTCAATTTATTTGTTAATATTTTATATTTCTCCCAACTGCTCACGCATGCATATCCTTCGTTCAGCTGTGTTGACATGCTCTTTGCTTTGAAACATCGGTAAGTTAATTAGGGTGATGGAACCACTGTTTAGACTGGTCTCAGTATGACACACTTGTGTTTCAAAGAGTCATGAGAAAATTATCTTAGCTTTCACAATATGATCGTTGTGGTTTATTTCTAGTTTTCCTCATTGGAGGAGGTATTTGTTGGTGGCAATACAGCTTGGACTAACTTCTTGTCTGAGGGATTTTTAGGCATACATTGCTTATTCAGGCACTTGTAGTAAGAAACACAGGACTCTAAGAGTCAGGAAAATATTCACTTCCTACATGGGAATGCCAGTGCATCTGTTACACAGACCAGTTCATACAGACACTTTCATTGATCGCTAGTATTTATAATAACAACAATTATCTAACTGGTAAGACTGTCATCCTCTTCTCTTCAATGATTTGCATATCTTTTAAGTTTGCATGTGGGCTGTATTTAAAAATCAGTTATGAAATATGCAAATTCACAGGACATTTTCTTCAAGATGTCTTGAAATGAATTGCAACTTCTAAAAATCCAACCTGAAACAAATGCATGGAAACAATAAAAGCCAGCCTTCACTGAAACAATGCTTGATATTTTTTGCCAACATACCATTCTATAGAACAACTGCCCACTTGAAGACCAGGTCAGATTGAATACCTGTCTGAGAGTGCAGCCATTTCATTAGTACCAATTTGTAACAAAATGTTGCTTGTACAGTGACAGACAAAAATACTTCTCATCTTTTATCAGATGCTATCCAGTCCTTTCCTACAAACAGTGACCACCATACTCAAATAATGTTTTCAACATGATGTACAATCAGTTTTGAACCCCTAATGAATATCAAAAAACTCTGAAAGATAGATAAGGTCTAACGTTAACTAATGTCATGAAAATAGGCAGCTGATCGGGGAAAAAAAACCTTGTAGATACTCTCACTAAAGAACAGATTTCACCATAAGCTCAATCTTTATGAAAATGAAAGATTATTTGTAGGAGAAGGGTATTGCTAATGTTTTATGTGTAAAGAATTTTTTTTTTCTAGAGAAGGACAAGGCATGGGAAAACAAGCTTTATTTGTGCCACTGCATATGGAACTGCTTTTCACTCCTTCCATTTAAGCAACAAATCACTGATGCAACAAGCTAGTGTATTCTGGGGAAAGCAATAGCTATTTCTCCTGCTTAACAGGAAAAGATATGAAAGCAGAGAGATGATGTTACATAGATTGCTCTAAAAGTAATGTCTCCTATTTATTTCCATGGAAACTACAACAGATACAAAAAGCACAATAACGCTGTTTGATAGGGCAAATTCTCAGCTACAAAACATTATTTTTCAACACAGTCACCACTATTAGCTATGCATTTTCACCAGCAATGAACAAGAGCCTGCATGCCACACTGATAACAATCTGCACCTGTGGAGGTGATCCAGCATTTCACAGCTGCTATGACAGAGTAATTGCTTGGAAAATGTTGCCCATGCAATCCATCTTTCATCAGCACAAACATATGGAAGTCTGAAGGTACCAAATCTGGACTATACTCTGGATGTGGTAGGGCAGTTCAGTCAAGACTGGCAATGTACCACAGTCTTCAAAGTGGTATGGGGCCTGGCACTATCATGGTGCAAGAGAAAGGTCATCTTCTTCTCATTGGTCTGACTCTAGGATTTTGATCTTTCAGCTTAGTCAGAGTTGATGGTTTGCCCAGGTTCCAGCAAATCCAGAAGGATCACCCCTTTCCTGTCCCAAAAGACGGTGCCCATCACTTTGCCCACTGAAGGCTGAATCTTGAACTTTCTCTTCAATGGGGTAATTCACGTGTTGCCATTCCAGGGACTGCTGTTTTACTCTGGCTCGTAGTGGTGACACCATGTTTCATCATTGGTAACGAGGTGATCCAGGAAACTGTCAGCTACAGCCTCATATTGGCTCAACAGGTCCTGACAAACACATATATGGTGCTCCTTTTGAGAATCTGTGGGACACACCTGGTGAAAACTTTGCAATATTCCATTGCCACCATGGCTCAATATACAGTTTCCTCATCTTAAACTGATTTGTGACAATGAGCTGATTGAGACACTTCATTTTGTGGTGTGACAGCTGTGCATGGTTTGTCTTTCATGTTGCAGTCACCGCTGCTAAAGTGCACCACCCATCACCCCACTATACTCACATCCACTGTTTCATCTATAAATGTTCAGAAAGCATCAGTAGGTGTAATTTTTTCCACGTGGAGGAATTCAATGACATATATCTTCTTCATACAAACTTCCATGTCTGTCAGACTGCCACTCTGCAGCCAACTGTCACACGGCAACAACATGAAATGGGATATTGGTGAGAAGGCTCAAACTCTACTGTTATACCACCAACATCCACCTCTGATATTGTGGACCAAAATAATAAAATGAGAGGCATTACTTTTGGAGCAGCCTTCATATTTAATAGGGACACACACCAAAAAAAGATTCTGAACACTGCATTATGTCTAAGACTATCACCAAGTACTGGGGAAGACCATTCCACTTATAGTGCTGAAAAAGCATAATTACTACAGTTCACCTGCCATAGACATCATTTTCCCCTTCCTTACTCAGTTATCAATGCAATTGCAACCAGCCTGAGGAGAGGTTTTTATTCCCACACTAAGAAAGTGAAGAATTTGGAATTTATTCACTGGTATCCAAAAAGCAAAAGGAAGAAACACTAATCTCCTTATGTGCCTGAAAGTCCACAAATATTTGTAAAATCTACCTTCATGACAATGGGACAGCTGAACTTATTACATATATGGTAGTGGTTGAACAAGGCTATGGCATCATTGAAAGACAGGTCACAGTTATATGAGTCCTTAAGGTGAAGTTCCCCTGCTTTAAGCTCAGGTACCAAAATGTAGGCTCTAGTCTGAACTAACCATATCTGCTTCCCCTATCACCAATGCAAAGTGACAGATAATTCTAAAAAGTAATTCAATCTCATCATCTTAGGATGGGACAAATCATACTATCAAAGATGTATCAGGCAAAGCAACTCTGCATTAAGCATCCCAGTCCCTAGAAAGCAGAATGAGTGAAGTAGCTTTCTTTAGAGATAACCTCTGCTTGTGACATAGCAGAAGAGTAGTCTGAATTACCCAGTCTGAAATTCCCAGCAAGGTACAAGAAGATGCAGAAATAGAGTTACTCTGTCTTTACAATGCAAAAGTAGAAACCAATGCCTCCCCTTTGCTAAGTATGGAAGCCATTCTCATTTTTTGTCAGTTTTAATAACATAAGGTTTTACCAAACACAAATATTTTCCCCTGAAAATAATAAGGTCTCAAGAGATAACAAAAGAATATGCTGCTCCTTGTTTACTTTGCTATGTAGGTTCCAGAATGAGTACATGAATTTCAGTGGTTTCCTGTACAATAAAACACTTTGTGTGCCCGTATCCCCTTAAGATTTAGGACCCTATTTCAAATTGTTAAATTGCCTAGGAAGGTGATACCACATACAGAGACTTTAATTCTTTCTGTAATGAAGAAAGGGAACTAGTGTATTTAATTTTGGAATCATATTTTAGTAGGAGCAACAAGGTTTCTATTGACCAAGTAGATTCTTGTCATATCTAATTTACTGATCCAGAGTTTTGTAAAAGCAAACATATATAAATGTATAAGCTTCATCTATAACTGGGAAGCATAGATAAAAATAATGTGACATTGAAATTTACACTTAAGAAGTAGTGCACTTCATTGCAATCAATTTTTCATTATGTTGTTGAGATCAATAGCTACAAATAAGATATAAAAAGTATATTATTGATGTGGCACATGTCAGTATAAAATGTGCAATTTTCTGTAGCATTTCAGTGGAGGAAAATTGTATTATACAATTTCCAACATTATACATATTGGTCTGTAGAGAAGGCTTATTAAAATCAATGTACAGTAAGCTACACTCAGGGATATTTTACAAAATAGAGAAAGGTCAGAGCAGTTACTAAGGCAAAAAAACAACAACACTTGGTGTGTAAGTATTGTTTTAAATGCCTCTTTGGTAAGGGGATCGTCTAACTCAGGATTAGGAAAGGAACATATGGCTTCTTTTTTTTTTTTTTCTGTTCAGAGTACCAACCTAGACTATGCTGCAGATGATTCAGTCTTGACTTAGGGGTAATGGTTCTGCCTGAAAGCAGTGATTCAGATCAGAGGGAGTATGATAACATGCCATCTCTGAACTCCAAGACACATTGGTGAAACAGTACAGCAGATATACCTCCACCAAACTGCAGCTCTGTTGGACTAAACTGTGGCCCTTGAAAATAGCCATAGGATACCTAGGGGAAGTGTGGGCTTGGGATATATGCTGTCCTGGAACACTGCAGTTGAAATCTGAACCAAGGACCGCATATAGAACCAGCGTCTCTCTTTACAACAAACTTTGATCAAGGTAGTACAAAATATTGCCTTCCTGATTCAGTGTAATTGCAGACTCTGATGTCTTCCCACCACAAGATAGATCCACGACAAGATGGAATTGGTAGCATCAAATGAAAGATGAGATGACTAAAATTATTACATTTTCTTTTTCCTCAGGGAATTATAAAACAATTTGGAAAGAAAATATTTTAATTTGCAAAACAAACTGGTGAACCTTTTTAAGTAAGAATAATACAGAAGAGGTGCTAGGAAATTTATAATTATATTTGGTAGGAGAGCAGTAGAGATTGTGGAAGGTAAGGCATAGAATGAATAATTAAATATATATTGAGAAGGAAAAAGTCAAATTAATATAAAATTATGATGAATCCTTTCTACTCAGTGGATCAAACTACATCAAAGAAAAATTGTGTAAAATATCAAACCTTTCACATAGGCCTAGTTACCAATGTATTTGGTAATTCTTTAAATTAAAATAATTCTTTTGAATTAAAATGTTTCAGAGAAGAAGTTGTGTTCAATTTTGTTATGTCCTTCCTCTCTTTCACCCTTTATCCAACCTCTGAGACATATTTCAGACTACATGATAAATATGCTGAGCAATTAAGGAACAGCTTTAGCATTAACTGAATCAACAAATTTAGTAGTAAATAAGTAGACTGCTCCTCTCTGGCATTTCACCATGTCATAATCATAATTATGTTGACATAACTGATATAATACTCAAAGACAATATAAATGCTATTTTGTTTCTTTTCCTAACAGACTGCACATTGAAGACATTGGAAGGTGGGATACTACAATAATAGAACTGAGAAGAAATAGGAATTCTATTGAAATGGGTAGTTCCATAGAACCTCATTTATTTTCCCAAAATATTTTTCAAGAGAAGGTAAATTAAGCACAAAATGCATGATTCTGGAGCTGTTTGTGGAAATGAAGATGCTTATGTTTATGCGGTGGTTATCTACAGGTAACTTCCTTTCAATTGTAGTGCCTCTTGGCCAATACTCACTTAAAATTTCTCTCACCTTTAATTCACTGACACTATATAGGTAAAATTGACTCTTCGGGTGGTCAGCATGAACTGTGTGCTGATGTCAAAATTGAGTAGTACGTGCTTTGTGAAACTTGGATTTCATGCTTTTTATAGAAACAACTCTGTCTCCTTGTGAAATTCTCAGGAAGAGCGGTGAGGCAGTGGCACAGGTTGCCCAGGGATGTAATGGAGTCACCATCCCTGAGGTGTTCAAGAACTATGTGGATGTGGCACTGAGGGACGACGTGGTTAGTGGGCATGGTGGGGATGGGCTGATGGTTGGACTTGATGATCTTGGTTTTTTTCCAACCTTAATGACTCTGTAGTTCTATGACTTTTTAACAGAGCCAATACATTCAGTGACAATACATACATGCCAATAACCATACTGAGAAGCATAACTCAGTTCAATGTGGAGAGTAGTTTGGTCCCTGTTTAGGATTAGAGAAAAAAACTCTGAGGGAGTTGGCATACAATATGGGGCTCTACAGCACCCATTATTAAAATTGTTACAAATGGTTTTAGAAACGTCTCTGTGTTGACCAATTTAGACAAACTGGATAAATATTTGTTAGACATTACAGAACCATCATTATCATAACAGTGGTAAATAGCCTCATTTTAATGCACTTGAAATTGTTGCCTTGTACATTGATTGAGGAACTAACAAGAACATTTGAAACAAAGCACAGATCGACATCACAGTGATTTCCATTAAAAGTGAGATGATTTGTTAAGATGTGCTACTGTGAATGTTAAAAAGCAGCTCAAAACAATTGAACATAAACTTTACTATCGTGCAGTAGCTTTACCTGCAAAAGCATTAAGATTTTTTAAATGTTCAGCCTACATGCAGCATGAGAACTGAATGCTGAACCACCTCCTATTCCTCCAATTGTATCTGCTTTCAACAATCATTTACAGTTTCCTCCTTCTATCTGTTTTCATTTTCAATCTCCTTTCTATTTTCCTGTCTTCTAGTGTTTTTCTCCAAAAATTTTGGATTCTGTATTCTTTTTTTCAACAGCTCTGCTTATAACACTTTTACACAAAATCTTTCCCTTTCTTTTTAATCCTCAGTCATTTCATCATTGTTCATAGTGTTTATTCACAGCATAGGAACTCCAAACCTAGAAAAGCAAGAAACATGTTTAATGGTGGAGGTGGCATCATCATTGTTCCCACAGTTAAAAAGCACTGTAGGCCCACTGGAATCACTGGGATCTTTGCCATAGCTTTCAGTGAGACGATAATCAGTTGGTACAATAATCAGTTTGATTTAAGTCAAGATCCTTGTAGTCCAGAACACAACTAATCATTTTTTGTCAGATGCTAATCTTTGTTCATCTGAATTTCCCAGCACAAACAAACCTCTAGGAGGAAAGCATGAGGTTAATCTCAAATTTCTCCTCTTACTCCTTTTGGGATAGTGTCTTAATGACCTCTGACACAAGTGATATGGGGAAAATGATTCAAGTAATAGTTAATGAGATAAGTGTTTCATTATTTAATTTAGGTAAGTCTAAGAAGTTGACTTTTACATTTAGCTAGACATCTTTACACCTTGTTTTTTTCTTGTAAGATAATTAGATCTGAAGTTCCTTGGATTTGCTTAAGAGTGTTTCGAGAGATTTTCTGCTTTTTAAATTTAAGTTGCTAATTAAGAGACCGTAGCATCGATACTCAATATTTAAAGCATAAAGTGACATGAAAAATCCTGTACTCAAGTAATAGTTTCATTTTCTATTCTAGAAAGCTCCTCATTTTTAAACGTTTCCAAGAACTTATACGAATCTTAGTATTGAGCATAGCAGAAACCCAAAATATTTGTTTTATTTAAGGCTATTTTACAACTCTTAGTTTTTAGGGATTTCAAAGTCTTCTCTGTGAGGATGAGACAAAAAAGAAGCAGAGGTGCAGGACAGAAAACATCATGTATAAATTGGACTACATAAAAACTTCTCAGTACTTGCTGAATCCCTTCCTTTCCTCGAAGTAAACATCTTTCATCATAGTTGTGACAAACTTAAAAAACCATTGAAGATGACCCAAAATTACAATTTTCAGTACCTTATTTGTGTTTATACAAAAAGCTTCTACCCAATCCACTTGCCAATGAACGTACATACATAGTTATGACTATATTTTAATATATCACACAACACGAGTGATATGATTGCAAATTCTATTAAACGTAGAATATCACGTATGTTTTTCCCTACGTCATTATTCACATGGTTTAGCAAATAGGAATTTCCTTTACAATATGGATATGCCTTGGCACTGGAACTAAATTTCTAAATCTATTTCTTTCAGAAGGAATGCTTTCTGCCTGAATCAAAGGAAAGGGTTGTTTTTTCTCCTGAGTTACATAAAATAACTTGGACTAATACTAAAAAGCTATATGCAAATGCAAGAAATAAAATCAAAGATGTTTACAGTAATGTTAAGTTCCAGAAAAAAAATTGTATTTCATTGTGATTGACAAAGGAAAACTAGCACAAATAGATTGGAACAATCAGTAGATCACACACTGTCTTTTAAAAAAAGACACATGTTAAAAACGTGTAAAATGTCACTGACTTATTTTCCTTTGCCACTTTGACATGATTAGCTATAATGCATTTTTAGATTGCCACTGAACGGCAGAAATTTGCTGACCCTTGGCATAAACGGAACAGCCATTACTCTGAGATGTAATGATCCAAACCATAACTGGTTTATTCTATGATTTCTACTAGAGCAGACTCAGTGTATTTCATTCTTTCTAAACACACTAAAACTGCACCTGTTTAATTAAGTTGTTATAGAACTGGATGTCATTTCAGTGGTTGAAACTTTCCTCCACACAACATGGAGTCTGTTTGAGACACTCAGAGACCTTGCAAGCCAGACTGACAATTGCTGGTTTGGACCTGATCTAAGGATGTTCCCACAGAGATCATGAATGAATTTTACTGATATAGTTTTAAACCAGCATAAATCTAATATTTTCCATTTCGTGTGCAGGCAAAACAGATATATAAGTATAGACATAGGTTCCTCCCCCATTCCTTTCCTTTTCTCCTGTAAAGCTGTCTGAGAAGCAGATATGCAGATGCATACACTGCTCAGGTTCTGTTTTATGCTTTTGAAAATCATCCTGTTCATTTCTTCCCAAAAAAGCTTGCACTTCATTCTGATCTTTACTGCACAGAAATAAAACAAAAGTAATGCCATTGAAGCAAGTGCATTTTAATTAAAGGAGCATATTACTTCAAATTTTCAGGACTTCATCAAACTGTGCCTAACACTTCATGACAGGAGCTGAGAACATAGGTTCAATACTAATATTACTCATTCCTGAATCCCTTATCCGAAGCTGATTCAACTCACCAGCACAAGAGTAAGGCTGTATTAATTGCATGGATATTAATGGACTCTGGTTCTGGAGTACTGCTGTTCTCACTACATACACAAATTAGTCTTTAGTATTTCCTTGGCAAAGATGGGAACTACAGGCCTTTTCATGACTGCAAGAAAATCCAGGGCATAGGATCTGTGTCATGATCTTAGCACAGGGAAATGCATGCAGATGCATAGCAAGTATAAATCCACTCAGCTATACTAGATGAAATGTAACATCACTGGCAAGACAAGCTAAGAATATCCACTCCACTCAGGAGAAAAGGGGACCTATGCAGAAGCTTTACACCTCAGTACTAGAGTTCTGTATTCATCAAAGATAGTCTCAGAATGATTCCAAAGTTCCATTTTAAATACTGGGGACCAAACACTGTTTTCATTTACACCAGTGTAAATGTGAGTACTTTGGTGCTGCACAACTTCAGAATCAGTGCTGGTAAGCAAGCATATCTCAGAATGGAGCCACTTCTCCCAGCATTTCAGAAGAGACTACTTTAAAATCTGCAGTTATAAACTAGTCTGAAGCCCACAGAAGGAAAAGCATAATCAGCCCCTTATTGCCTATAATAATTTTCAAATGCATTCCTAGACTCTGGGTAGGGTCTCTCAATGCCAGTATAGCTTGTCAACAACGTTTGGGGCATATGTGACAACAAATGTTTAAACAGGTCTTTCTATATAACAGAGGCATAAAAAACCAGTACATCCTTGCAGAAATTCTCTCCTGTATTTTAAATCCAAGAATCTTAATCCTCCTTTCACAGCAGGGTAAATCAGAACAACTCAGCTGATGTCAAAGGGGTTACGCTAGGGTAAATCTTGTGTAATCTATCAAACAAATCAAACTCAGAGGGTCTAAGATCTTTCCATGTATTCTGCACTATTATTTGATATGTCTATTTTGGAAAAAAAATGAAAATCCTTATAAACCCCAAGATGGAGTGCATTATCAATTTCAAAATGCACTTCCAAAAAGATATCTAACCATTTTCTTTGGAAAGTAATTAAAATATCTGGTGGAATATTTACGACTCAATTAAACATCTAAAATATTGAAAAGGCTTAGTAATTATATCCTTGGTTTAAACACTAAATATGGCTATGTCAGAAAATACCTGCAGTCTTTATAGATTCCTGACAGGATTTGTTTTTCACTTTTGGTGAAAAAGCTATTCTTTGTAAAATATTCCCACACATGCCTAAGTTTATTTCTCAAAGCAATACCACAAAGGATATGACCTCTTTACTCCTAGTAACCTTTCATGGTGCTGAATTGACTTGGACATTGGTGCCAGTCAACACAGCTTGATTTGCTATGGTAAGAATAAGATTATATCTAACAGACTATGTCATTTCCAGGTTCAATAGGCACAGATTTAAAACTAGTCCTCTCTTTGACCCTCTGGATTCTCTTGAACTATTGCACCTTCTTTGACAATGTTTGTGAATGAATGAATTCATGACGATTCAAGGTTATTTTAATGATAATGGCAATGCACTCACAAAGGAAAAAGGAAAAGGCTAGTAGTACTGGCACTAGTGCTTCTTCACCACAGCCGACTTCCTTTTTGACAGACTGACTGTGGAGTGAATTCCTGTTTATGGTCAAAGGCTGAAAGCTGTTGTGTGTCTGCAGCAGTGCTGCTGCTACTGATCTGTGAACATGACATGCCTGATAATATTGCATTGCCATGGCAACAACAAACATGGGGCAAAATTCTATTAGCTGGAGTGACTCAGTGAGTCAAACAGATAATGTGATGGGCCTGGCCAACTGCCCAACAAAGGCTTATGTGAAAGTTGTGATGAATTAACTTCGCCTTGTTATGTCTGTTTTTGTATAAATTCTCTTCTCGTTACTTAAGTCCTCATATTTCTGGTGGCTGCTCAATATACATTGCTGGGAAATATTTCTGTAATAATTAGCCAGTCTGATGTCTAATACATGGCTTATGCTGCTTTGTTTTAGAGGTGTTTTTTTCTTTTTCTTTCTTTATCTTCACTTCTCTGCAGGTGATATATTTGGAAAGACAAGAGCATTGTTTCCGCAAAAAAAGATCCCAGTCCCCTCCAAAACATTTGACAGCGTATGAGAGGTAGGTGTGGCTTGGCACAGTGTTGCATTTGCTTATATATTCATATGAGCTTCTCTTTTAAATAGATGTTCCACAGAGCTGCTCTCTAATCAGTATGAGTAAAAAACCTACACCAGACATCGTCTGGATCACACTTGCAGTATTTTAGATCACCGCAACTTCATTAAGTGTAAATTAAACAAGGAGGGCAGATTATGTTCATTTTCATCACCATGTAAGTTAAAAATGTATCGCTGATTCCCTATCATTTCAGAGGAGGAACTAATAACCAGTAGTAATCCAGGCATCTGTCCATGGACCTTCACCATCACTTCTATGCACAAATATCAAAAGGGTGTGTCAAGCCACAGGTGCCAGCTGTCAAGAAGGAAGGTCTACCCAGGAAACAGGTCACTGTTGCATGCATCCCTGGAAGAATTCCTTCCACAGAGAATTTCCCATAGAAAGGGCAAAAGGTCAAAGCAGAGACTAAGATCATAAAGAGAAGAAAATCAATATAAAAGACCAAAAGACAGCAGGGGGCACTAAGTACTTACAGCCCCTTCAACCCTGGATGAGAAATGCCAGAAAAAGGACTCCAAAATATGGAGCTTTAGTACATCAACACCAAAGTTGAGCCAGAGTGCTTGCAGTTGTGATACTTACAGAACAGGCTACTAACTTAAAATAAGAAGCTTGGTCCAAGAGAAGCTCAACTAATAATATGCTAGTTTATGTGCTACAAAGCCATATTTTCTTTTACTATGGCAGAAGATGCCCTGCAGAAAAGTACAAAAGAGAAGAAAAGCAACCTCCTTAAGGCATTTTTTTTTGAGTTTATTAGGGGTTTGAAGTCATCTCCCGTCACATCCATGCTCACATACATATACCATGAGGTTAGATCTTGAGACTCCGTGCTTTTAGAGGGCATAAACATAGAAGATAATGTTTCTGCCAAAATTTCTCATTCTCCTTCTTTTTTCTCTTCCTTTCCTACCTCTCCTCTCCTCATACTGATAGGAATTTTCTGTGGCACAAGTCAGTCTGCTACCTGATCTCCCATGCAGAGAGATTCCAAGTTCATACAGAGAGCAGGGAGAAAGCTAGTGCAGATTTAGGCATAATTAAATCTACCATGAACATTCTGGAATAAAGTCTGGCCTACAGGTTTACTCATTTTCTGCTGCCTTCCTCCCGACAAGAGGAGGATGCTTTGCACAATACAGAAAAATAAATGGCATGACCTTGGAAAATAGCCTTAATGACAAAATGGTGAGACCTACATATCCAAGTTTCCTTTCAATACTCAGATGGTATGGTATTTCATGGTTTTTGAGATTACAAAATTACCTGAAAGGCATCTATGGCGCTTAACTGAGGGTTTCAGCTTTAGTCATCATTGTCTCCTGATCTGTAAATTTTAAAGCAAAAAACAGACTAGTCTACGTAATTCTCTCACTGGTCTTATCAGCGGTCCCTAGAATCAAGTTCAAAATTTCTGTCTGACCTATCACCAGCCTTCAAGAAACATTTTCAACTCATAGTTTGAAAACAGAGAACGCACGATTTCCCTAAGCAAACTGTTTAATTATTCTCTGTTAGAAATAAGCACTTCCCAGGACTATAAAGTTCTTTCCAAAACTCTGACACTCTCTAAGCAGTGTCATTTAAAAGAGCCATTCAACATCTGACCTGTTGAATAATTTGTTTGAAAGTGTCCTTTCTGCCTTACGGCTCAGAGTCTGAGAAATATATCACAGCTATTTCACAAACAAAGATTACATTAAATTATAACTATTTTTTCCTATTAAAAACAACTATATAACTTCAACTTCACTCCAAGCTGTTAGATAATGATCTTATCTAGGTCACAAATGTGTTGAAATAAAGTAACCAGAAAAGAGTTTGTTTGAACTGCTTCTTCTTCCTCTAGGCTCAGAGGTAAACGCATAAAAAGGAAAGTTACAGCCATTCTAATAGGGAGTCTCTCCTTTCCATCCTCACCTGCAGGCTCTCAAGGAAATTTGCAAGTGATCTTTAAAACAGTGTGTCTTCCTTGGCTAAAAGCACCCCAGCAAGGGAGGGTTAATCACTGACACCTTGATCACCCTATTCTGAGACCTGCAACAGCATTAGGTAGTGTTCTAAACTGTTTTGTGATGTTTCTTTCACAACTGCATGCAGTTTGACCATCAGTAGGTAAGAAGGATCTAAGAATAATTCAAAGTATAATTAAGAAACAAAAAGTTTCTGTTAATCATTTTTCCTCTCCCTTGCCCCAGGTTATATTTTCACCAACTGTTAATTAAGCTCTGCCAAAGTTACTAATCTTGATGAACTTTGGTAGCAGGGAAGCATAAGGTTACCCTTTTTCATATTTGCTATCTGAATGTGCTCAGACAAGTTTATTCCTTCTGATCCTTTTCTGCTTCTTGTTTGAATGCACACACATCTCTGGAAATTAATTACGCTGGGAGATAGCAAAACATTGGGCTGAAGTACATTGGTTTGGTGTGTTATATAGGATGTCAACAAATCAGATTTACATGCAGCAAAACATGCCTAGAGCAATGTTTTAATATACTCCTTTTTTTCTGAATTTCACAAATAGTATGTTTTCCATTTTTTAATTAATAAATTATCAGGGATGCTCATGAAAGTCAGAGAGTAATAGCATTGCCTAAAACTAGACACAGTGTTGATTAGACATAGCTCCTACTTCTTATGCAAGGCTGTCAGACAATGTACCTGCTTCTGAATGGAGGCTGCCCCTGTTAACCCACTTAGAAGTTGTGCTGGGGCAGATATACTGCTGAGCTGAACTGCAAAAGATTATGCAGTCCTTCAGCATATTTTAAACAGCTAGTATGGGGCAGAAGCTGTCTTTTCTTTGCTGGTTCAGTCCCTCATCTTTAGCATCCTGATTTGTGACTGGGACTCCTACGTGACACAAGAACAAGATCAACAAAGCAGCTGCCTAAAAAGCAATCAAACTTGTATAATTTAAGCTCTGTTCTGACCCAGTTCTCTGAGATAAGCTGTTATCACACTAAACCCTGGTGCCAGCCCAATTTCAGAAAATTTCCATCTTTTCTATATTTAGCTTAAATATAGTTAGAAAAATGAAGTTATTTCGAATTACATGCATTTGAAACATATAAATAGAGCAAAGAAGGCACAGCGCCCAGAATAGCTTTACCATACTTGCAAAGTTACATTTTCATTTTAATGAAAAAATATCATTAAATAGATGGTAATATTTGCCCATGCAGATGAGAACAATATAACCACAACACTGTATTATTCTGCAGTAGTTAAAGGAGATTGCCTCCTTGGCTGTCGAGTGTGGTGTCTATTCTGACATCTTCGACAAATAAGAGAGGCCATTTTAGAAGATTTTGAGATGTTTTCAGGTGTAGCAGGCAGGCACGTCAAGTCACTGCCATCTGTCCAATGTTAGATTTGTCCTCGACACAAAAGATAAGAAGAGGATTCGGTATTCTATTGACAACAAATAAGATGAAATTTTCGTACTCCCAGGAAACCATGCTACTGAGATTAGAGAGAGTCCTCCTGTGTGTTACTCAACACTAATCCAATTTGGTAAAACAATCTTTAGGTTACAAAGTGGCAAAAAAAGGATGCCTACATTTTTTGATGCCCTTAAAAGAATCTTATTTACAGAAAAGACTAAAAATTCCCCCTTGAAATCATCAATCTATTTAAGATGACTTTAAACCAAAGTATCCAAAAGATTACTTAATTTCTCAATGTGTTGACAAAAACATTTTGGATATTATTTCCATGAACAGATGAGATTGAATGTACTGAAACTTCTTGCATCTTTAATGTGACTCATGTATTTTGTACTTTCTTGCACAGGGTTCGAAGTGTTTTTTTTCTTTCATAAAACACTGATGATAATGTTCTGGGACATGACCTGCAGTGTCTAGTGGATACTCTTTTGGAACCTGATGCTCTATTTCTCTACAAGATGCTGGATTTGTTACCATTAATTCTTGAGTTTTTTCTTACCATAGAGCTTCATTTCCTGAAAGATTATGACTCTTACCAATCACGTGAATATCACTGATTACAAGTAGACACTTGGTAGTAGGCAGCAGACTTGAAACTAAATTTGTAGCAATCCTGAAATTAGATGATGGAATAGGTTTGAAGGACAATTGGTGAGCTCTGGTTTCTGCTGACACTGTATTAACAGAAAACACAGCAGCGGCACATGATAGGAGGATCATTAGGTAGTATATGAACACCAAAACCATAGACATATTCCAAGGAATGTACAGACTGTGAAAGCATTTTGCTTAATAGAGATCTGAAAATCCAGACCTATGTAAGGTTTTTGCCTCACAAGCACAATTTAATTTTTGTAGTACTAGTAGTATTAATTATGTATCCAACTGCATTGAGAAAAATATAAATTTTAATATAGTGTACAAAGGTTGTTGATTTATCTTAAAAATAAACAAAATGGAAATTTTGATCAAGATGTTGAATACATTAAGTCAAGATGCATCTTGTTGTAACAGCTGATGATATTTTATGTACCCACTCATAAAAAATGTTACAGATATCTAAAAAATAAATATATTAAATACAAATAGAATTTACTATGGAAGGTAATTTTAAATATTTGATGATACAATTAAGGATTGTTAATGTTCTTTATTTTCAGATTAAAAATTCATAGGGGTTTTCATCCTTTTCATCTTTATTAGACAATGTGTTAGTCATAATTATTTGTTTCATATATTATAAACATTTCATGAATAACAACTATTTAAAATGGAAAAAAAAGTATTTTAATTGTAATGACTGCAGTGTATGGAGATACTACAATGTATGAAGTTGCAATGTACATTATGCCATTAATTTTTATGCATTTTCTTTGAATGAGAATCAAAGATAGAGACTTTACATTTTAGTAAGGTAAATAATTTAACTGTTTTCTTAAAATCATAAAGAGAAAGAAAGAAATTTTCCTGAGTTCATATTTGAAAATAATAATAATAATAAACTAAAATACATATATCTATTCTTTATTGGGCTCATCTGACTTTTTTGGTATTGAAAATACTTTGGAAAAGTGCTCAAATACAGTTAGAAAAAATGACATGAGAAGATGACCTACTATACAAAGAACATAGCAATCAAGAAGATCCATTTTGCCCAGATGAGCCTTTGCTGTTGAAGGCTTGCAGAGCTGGGTGTACATTATCAATGTCATTTGTGTCCCGGAATCTCTAAGGAAATGGCTGAGAGCAACTTGGTTAAACTGAAAAGAAAGTGCATCAGAAACAAAGAAAACTTCTGGCAGGTCCAGCACCTCCTTGGTACTGGACTCTCTTCCAGTGATATAAATTAATGTAAATCGAGAAACAGGACAGGAGGTGGCTTGCCTATGTTCTTCCATGCCAATGAAATACAGTAGAGAATTTTAAAATGTTCTTGAGGAATATTGAGTAAATTTTTAAAATATAAATTCTATGTTATAATTATTTATAGTATATATAGTAAACTGATTCTGATGCGATTGAAAGCTACAACATACCCATTTAGCCTAATGGCTGAACTCTGCCATTTGCTTCATGTAAGAGCTGATGGGCAATAGAAATTCTTATTTCCCTACAACAAGAACTTCCATTTTCCCATCCCATACATACATTGTACAGCAGGTATCAACTTCTCTCATTTCACATTTGGCACCTGTCTGAAATATAATCTCTTGATTTATACTTACGATTGCTTGCTAGTTCTGAAGGCTGCCTTACCAGCTCTGGTCAATGCTTAGGAAAAACAAATGGAAAAGCCCCAGTGCATAGTGGAATTTAATGATGAGTTGTAAGCTTTCAGTGAAGAGAGAGGCATTTCCATCCTTGGATGACCCTAGAAGATGCTGGACTCAGGATGATCATCCTGCCAGAAATGGGAGGAGGTTGCATGAACTTTTCTTTCAGTTCTGTGCTTAATGTACAGAAAAGAGAAACACAAGTGCTGTGGGCTTCCTTCCAGAGACATCCTAACAAGGCTCCACTGGACGGAAAGACTGGAGGAGATTTTGAAGGAAAGATCCGTTTAGGGTAGATATCTCCAAGGAAAGCTAAAGTAAGGTCAGAAATAAAACAATAAAGAACATGATATGCATTTTAATTTCAAATGAACTTTTAGAAATATTTCTCTTGCTTTTAAGACTCTTTTTGTACATATTTGGATCTTCCTACTTTTTTTTCTATTCATATTTTCATTTTTCTATCGTGTGCCCTTGGAAGGAAGTTAGAATTAGGAAATTGGGGAAAAAAAAGAAAAAAAAACAGAAAAAAAATCCAAAATAAAATTAAAATGTACTATAATATTTTCAAGTGAAAATGTCAAGTGAAAACTATTCTGTACCTTTTTTTTTTTCTCTCAGAAAACTTTCACTAACTGTAAAGATTTATTTATTTTTCCCCTAGGAGAATGAAAGAGCTCTAAATGAGCATTTGTATTTTAACTGAATGGTGAAACATACAGTTGTTCATATTTTCCTTGCTAGAGCATAAAGGCCAGGGCCTTAACCACAAAAGCATTCCTTCTAATCCTTCTGTCTTCTCAGTTTGCCAAAAGCAAAGCTGAGGCTTTGTTTTCTCTGAGTTCAGTTTGATTTCAACAGTGTCTATCTGTCCTCGTTACTGACTTTGGCAAGTTATGTTGGATATGGATCACCTTCTGTACCTTTGATTTTTAAGTCTAAGGTAATCATCTAGGTTCCTTCATGGTCAGAAACAAAAACTTCTTATGCTAAAATCAGTGCCTAAAAGAAGGCAGATGAATTATGTCTTTTAAATTATAAGGGAACCCAAGGTGATTTTCTGAAGCCTAAATGTCTAACTTTTAGTCAGCTAAAGTTAGGGAAGATGACTTCATTTCTTAATTTCTCAGTCTTAGTTTCCTTCTCTGTACAAAAAGAGATCACATTTCCCTGCTTTCCTGAGATGCTAGATGCCTAAGTTAATTAAAGTTTGTAAAGCAGGTTGCATTTGTTGGATAAAGGCGTTATATAAATGCAAAGTATGACAGACAGACTGATTGATTGAATTAGATAAGATAGATATTGTTTGGCATGCTAAAATACTATGGATGCCAGATGATATTATCTGAAAAATTCAGAATACAGAAGTCAATGAGGTCTGGGCTGAGTTGAGCCACATAACGCACTCCCACCAAAGAGAGAGCAGGTTTAGTTATACCATCATCTGAACTCTGAGGAATTCAAAACTTTGCCCATTTTTATTAACACACGTAATTTGCCAGAGTTACAGAGGGAAACATTATGAAAAATTGGTGAGTTTTACTGCTTATGCATCCCTTAACTCATCATTATGCAGAGTTTCAGAAAATGTACAGTATTTCTTATTCCACAGACAGAGTATATCATTGTTCTTTTGATGTTTTATCATATTGGTTGTATGAAGAGAATGGCAATTTCAGGTGTGAAATGTAAATTTCACTAAAGGTATTGATGATGCCTATAGCATAATTAAATATGCATTTTATAATGCCATATAATTCACAATTGTGTATACAAAGTAATTGATGTAGTAAAACACAAGTACATACAGAAACATCACATAGAGGACTATTAAAGAGATTAAAAAGAGATTCCATGGATCAAAAAAAAGAAAAAGAAAATCAGGAAAACTAGGCTATAAATAGGGACAGAATTAAAAGACAAGACCTAAATATTATGTAGCATGTACACATATCTCTGGAGACAACAATACTCACACAGTCTTTACCAACAGTCAGATAATTTCGACACAGCAGAGGAACACAATGGAAGCAGACAAGCATTTGCACCACTTCTTGTTGCTGTTTCGTGGTGCTTATTCCACCACAAGACTGTGAGGTTTCTCCCAGGTGATCTCAGTAGCAAATCATAAATGGATCTGTGCATTTGACAAACAAAATCAACTGACATGAACAATATAGTCATAAACACAGAATGTTTCTTACGTATGTTAGGCACAAAGAAACATAAATAATGCATCCAAATTGAGGAATAAAAAGGAGAACTTTTAATTAAAGCTGTAAATTCATTTTTCTTGTTCTTTTTTGTTTGTTTGTTTGTTTTTGTTGTTGTTTTTTTTAAAACTAATTTGGGTTTCTCTTAATATATTTGCATGTATTTATACAAGGGATGAGGACAAATATTACCTTAAATATTCCCTAACTTCATCCAAAAATGCACCACTCAACCTTATTTTGTGGCTTAAAGGTAGCAAGGTATGCACCAGCCTTGCAGCAGCTACTGTCAGAGGATGGACTGCATCCTCCACCAATACCTAGGAGGGGTTCACAAATCGTCCTCTTCACACAACTCTGTATCTGAGTGGGAAGTGAGGTAGGTTACCAAGTTCTGTTTCTGATCTCCGATTGGAGAACTTTTGAAAATAGTGAAAGATGAATGATGAGCATCAAATAGCCTCTGGCAAACAATGAATGATGCACTTCTGGTCAATTTGCTTATGAGAGCAGCAGAGGAATCTTGAGATTGGTAAAATTTTTCATAAATTAACTTTCTGTTGCCTGGATACTAATGTAAAATGTCTAGTATGAAACAGCAAGTAAAGCAGAATCATTTCATGCATTTGCAAGTGCATTTGTAAGTTATTTTTAATTATTATTTTCTGTCTGCTCTGCTGCAGATCCCTTGCTTTTTCCTATTATTAAACAAAGACAACTATGCACTACTGCTTAGATTAAAGAGATGAAAGAAGATTTTTTCTTTAAAGCTCAAAACGTAAAGGTTAGATCAGACACCAACAGTGAAAATCTGAATGCATTGTAATGAAGGAAAAAACATTCTTTATCCTCCACATGATAAAGTACACCCTGACTGTGCAAGGAGAGCTGTTGAGGAATACATAAGCATAGGGACAGTTACAATAAATTGTTCAGCTTCCTTCAAAGATGTTATCAGAAGATTCTTAGTCTGTCAATTCCAATCAGAGAGCTAAACATGGGAGGCTTCTGTGTATTTCAGGTGAGTTCAGATGGGCTGATAGCAAACAACACTGCTCTCTACAATTTGAAGGTTGATTATAACTATTACCAGTCAATAACTAACAATAACCTCAAAGAAGAAATTGTACATAGCTTTCCACTCCATCCTGTGGAAAATAACCACCATCCTCCCACAGATTCTTAAAAAGTACACACACATACACAAAAGCAGCCATGAAATGAATCAACTCCAGGGACAATGTCAGGAGGATTTCACCAGCTTTTTGCAAACATACAAAATCCTCTGCAACAAGAAACATTCTTCTCTCCATGTTTTGAACATAAAGAACACCACCTCTATATAAATTTATATGGCTCATCACCACTATGAAACAGGTATATTTAATAGCTTCTGTACTGGACTAGTTTGGTTAGAAGACTTTGCTAAACTCTTGAGATGAAACTTAGGGACTTTATGCAGAAGATTATTATAATCATAGAGACTTGACCAGAGCTACCATGATTTATGGCAGCTGACTTTCAGTCCATATTGTTCTCTAGGATTAAATGTTTCTCACCATGTATTAACTCAGGATGTTTCTTGCATTCTTTCATTTTCAAAACATATTACTCTGCGAATTTTCCATGCAACTGCAGATTATATTTGCCTGAAGAGAACACTAAAACCTAGCAAGGATTTTGTATAAAATTATACATCAAATAAGAGTTGTTTTAGGAAGAGCATTTGACCCAAAATTAAAGACCCTAGCTTTTGCATGAATTACACATATATACGGATAGGTCACTCAAAAAGTAATGCCTCCTATTTATTTCCACAGAAAATACGACAGGTACAGAGAGAAAAATAGCAATATTTGATAGAGCAAATTATCCGCTACAAAACACTATTTTTCAGCATAGTCACTACCATTAGCTATGCATTTTCACCAGCAATGAACAAGAGCCTGCATGCCATGCTCGTAAAGATCTGCACCAGTGGAGGTGACCCACTGTCACTGTCACCACTGCTGAAAGGCACCACCCACTGCCTCCTGTGCTCGCATCCACTGTTTGGTCTCCATCGACATTCAGCAAGAATCAATGAATGTCAATGGGTGTCATTTTTTCCACACGGAGGAATTCACTGACACACCTTTGCATCATAAGCACTTCCATGTCAGATGCCATTGTGTCGGATTGCCCCTCTGCTGCCAACTGTCACATGGCAACAAAATGTAATGGGATGTTAGTGGGAAGGTTCAGCCTCTCTGCCATACCACAAACATGCACCTCAGACGTTGTGGGCCAACGTAATAAAGTAGGAGGCATTGTTTTTGGAACATCCCTTGTACTATTTAACTTAGAAAAAAATGCTATCTGCCATACAAGACATTCCAAGGCCATCAGAAGAAAGGACATTGGAGCTTCTGGATGTTACCACTCTTAGGAAATGATAATAATAATAGCTGTAGCAAACATGATGGTCTAAAAACAATTAATAGTATAACATTCTGGATCTATGTCCAGGTTGGTCATGTTCCCCAGGGGTCGGTCTTGGGACTGGTGCTCTTCAGCATCTTTATCAATGACATAGACAGTGGGATTGAGTGTATCTTCAGCAAGTTTGCTGATAACACCTAGCTGAGTGGTGCAGTTGATATAACAGAAGGAAGGGACAACATCCAGAGGGACCTGCACAGACTTGGAAAGTGGGCTCATGAGAAGTATTGTACTTGGTTTGGGGCGATCCCAGCTATGTGTACAGACTAGAAGAACTCATTGAGAGCAGCCCTGAAGATAGCTGGACATGAGCCAGCACTGTGCTTGCCACCTGGAAGGTCAACTGTATCCTGGGCTGCATCAACAGAGGAGTGACTGTCCCCTACTACTCTGCCCTTGTGAGGCCCTAAGCCTGAGGCCTCCAGTACAGGAGGGATGTGGAGCTGTTGAATAGGGTCCACAGGAGGGCCAGGAAGGTGATCAGAGGTATGGAACACCTCTCCTATGAAGAAAGTTTGAGGGAGTTGGGCTTGTTTAGCTTGGAGAATGGAAGGCTCGGGAGACCTCATTGCAGCCTTCCAGTGCTTGAGAGGAGCTTGTAAACAGGAGGGAAACCAACATCTCACATGGTCTGAAAGTGACAGAACAAGGGGAAATGGCTTTAAACTAAAAAAGCAGAAATTTAGGTTAGGTGTTAAGAATAAATTCTTTCCTCAGAGGGCAATGAGGCACTAGCAAAGTCTGCCCAGAGAAACTGTGGATACCCCATGCCTGAAGGTGTCAAGACCAGGTTGGAAGGGGCCATGGGTAGCCTGATCAGTGGGCAGAAATCCAGCCCATGGCAGGGGGTTGAAACTACATTATCTTTAATGTCTCTTCCAACCTAAGCCATTCTATGAATCTATGATCCTGTGAATAACTTCTTAGTAGACTTCTGAGGATAAAATATTTTTCAGTTGCCCAGATTCCAGTCTTGAAGATCTACAGACTGCTGACATTTCTAAGTGGAGAACTTTGTTGGTTACACAATACACATTGTCAGTAAGCAGATTTTTCTACCTATCCACCTCCTCCTTATTTGTGCAATCACTTTGCAGTATTAGTTCCCATAAATTAACACAACATGGCTTGGTGCTGAACGAGACGTGCTCATGTTGAGCTCCCTACAGGAATCGCTGCCACAGAGCAGCCAAGAGAATTATAATGATTCACTGGTACACCATACCTCCAATTTCCTCTTTCTGTTTTAAGTCTCAGCATTTTCATTTTCTAAGATTTCAGTGCCAGGGATGCTTTTTTCCTTTTTCCTAAGGAAAGAGATTTTGTGTCTTAGTGTTTTAATTGAGATATGAGTACAGAACAAAATCTAGTTAGTATACGTTTCCTTATAATATATATAAATACATATGTATATGTGTGTGTACATATGCATAGAAATATGTATGTATGTATCTCTCTCTTCCACTCCATATATGTATATGTATAGTAATGGTGTAGCAAATCACACCTTCTACCACCCCCACTACCTTCCAAAAAAAAAGAGTTCCAAAAACCAATTATCTATCCAAGTTTGCCTGAGGAGATTTTCTTCTCTCTCTCATATTTTCACCCCCTGCTTAAATATATATGTGTGTCTATATATGTGTGTCTATGTCCGTATTCCTTTTTTATACTACCTTCAAGTGCAGTAGCTCAAGGTAACACTCTTTTTTCCCAAAGATTCCACTTAAAGGTTTTAGAATTGGAGTCTTTAACTCCATTAAGTATAATATACTTGAGGGAAAGTAGAGTTTTACCTTAGAAGTTTCATTGTCTCTCATTCTATGGTGCTACTTTTTCTGATTATGTTTCCCCAAAGCGCACTTTAAGGTATAGTTTAAGATCATTTGAAGTATAATGTATACTTTATACAGTACATATAATTTTACTTACTTTTGCTTAAAGCATATTTTATGAGGGGTGTCGAGAGGGCAGAACTAAATCCCAAGACATTGTACAAGTGATTATTAACTGAAAGTGCTTCAATAGGGTATTACTTCTTATAATAAAAGGTGTTGTATCTTTTTCCCTCGGTATTTGAGCAAACCTACCAAAGTCCTTGCTTGCATCAAAGGAAGTCTGTGTTGCTCTCTGCAGAATATATTGACTAATTCTTTCTAGTGCAGTAGTAGCATCTACTATTAACAACCCAACCAGCCTGCAGGTCTGATTTTTCTTCTCTGTAAAATAGATTTTATAGAACTGCAACACTGTGCACGTCTGTGGCCACATCATCTTATTTCAGGAATGAGTTTGTCCTTTCAGGACTCTTTCTGAAAATAAAATAACACAAAATAAAATGAATCAGCATGTCAGCATAAAAACCTGTTGTTTTAAGCAACATGCTCAGCTCATTCAGGAAAAATAGATCTTTAAGGAGATTATTTCAGTTTAGTAAACACTCAGGTAGGAAATCTTTGGCAATTTACTGCTCCTGTTTTTTCATAGAATCAAAAGAGTGGGAGGCTGGCATTTCCATCCAATGTGGATGAATATATCTGCAATAAATAGAGAAGAGAAACTTGTGAAATATATCTCAGACACATTGAGAGTAACTCATATATCATCCAGATAAATAAAAAAAAAATGAAATCCCATATCATGGCACTGTGTATGTCACCTCATAATTTTGTGTTCTAATTATCAATACAAATCACAGATTTTGTGTTGGTCACACCTAATTTATGAACTGTAGAGAATAACAGTTAATAGACTCACTAGTTAATTCTCCCTTGTACCTTCTCCAGTGATATTCATGTATATGGGCCAAGATTTTAATTGATTTTCATAGTAGCCACTTGTTAATAGGATAATTTGTCAATACAATAATAAAACAATTGTTTCCACAGCACTGCAAGTTCAGTTTATCAGATGACAAAGTTAGAGCTGGTTTCATTAATTGAAGGCAGCTGGAGGGTTTGCAGGATGAAAGATATACATCTCAACAGCACTGTGGAAAACTAGGTCAGAGGGCAGAGAAAAATTAGTTAAGCATGATGGACCAAAAGTGACCTGTACAGGTGCTCCGGCTCACTTTCAGGACATCACTTCCTGTGTTCCTCTTTGGCTCTGGCAAAGCCCATAGGTCAACACGTGTATTCTTATGCCTGGTTTAAATTAAAAGCCAGTCTAGAGTGGCTCACTCCCAAGCTCCAGATAATGTTACCCACTCAAAGTAAAACATTTCACAGGGTCTTTATGTTGTCATGTGTTTCCCAAGGAGCTTTGTTTACATCAGTAAGCAGCTCTTGAATCCTAACACAGGAGCCTTAAAATAACTTTCAAATAAAGGTGGAAAAATAATATCACAAGGGGATAAGTGATATTCAGGAAGGCTGGATAAAGGGAAGACTGTAGTGAAACAAAATACTACTGAAAATCAGCCTGATTGATACAAACACATTAATCTATTACATGCCAGCCTCCCACAACACCAACAGTGTAAGCATTTTTCCCTTTGCCAAACTTTTTAAAGTAATCTTTCCCATCTCTCTTGTTTTCAAATTTAAATGTCTTTCTCTGTACTATACAATCTTCTGTGTTGATGTTACTCTATATTAACAGAAAATATAAAGGGCAAAAAAAGCTAGCTAAAAGCCATTACTTCTTATTGCAATGATGCAGATTCAGACTCAAGCTTCCTTAAGAGAGAATAGAACATATATTCTGTACTTTGTGAACTTACTGCAAGAGTATGTCAGGCTGAAACCGACAAAGACTTTTGCTTGATTTTAGTTGAAACACCTTCAGCTACATGAGACACAGCTCCAACAAGTAGCTCAGCCTTCTAGATAAGGGTAAAACTGCAGGCAATTCCTGCAGGTGGGATCTCCTGACTGATGGGACATGAAGTCCTTGTTCCTCCATTAGAAGAGTCTTGGAAGCAGAGACTTGTACAATATGTCCCTTAGGTTCCATGCAGATGCATTCTGGCTTCATTCCATATCCTCCTCTCACAGCTGACTTTCAACTTTAGAGTCCACTTTTGCATGTCTTATTCTGGGGCTTTGAAGTGGTAGATGACAGTGTTTGTTGGCTGTTTTTCCAATTTTCTCCTCATCTAGTCAGGGACTTCACAGTCATCCCTTCCATCTTATTTTCTCAACACAGAGGTAAACAAAGCCCAGAAAAACCTGAAATCATTGTTACTTATTTTGACAGAATTTCTTACCTTCAAATTCTCAGGATAAGGGCTCAGGAACTGCAGGGAAAAAAAAAAAAAAAAAAAGAGAGGGAAAAAAATGTAATGCTGAATGATTCACATCTTTAGCATCAGGCTTGTCTCAGAGAAAACCTTCTTTGTTCAAAGAATACAGAATAGTTTAAAACTGAATTTTTGTTTCATGTTTTAACAGGTTTTGTTGCCCTGTTGATTCATGGTAATGGTGCCAAGCACTCACATTTTTTTGCTGGTGGGAGTTTCATTTTAACTTCCTCAGTTATAACATTGTTCATTCTTAAACTATTGTAAAAAGCAATTTATTCCTGATACTACCAAACCATATTCTTTAAAGTTCATTTGTCAAATCACTCTCATCTTTTCACTCTTTACATAAAGGACATTAGGTAAATACAATAATGTTGTTTGTTTTCTTGTTTGCACATCTAAGTGCTATAGATATTCATTAGCTCCTCCTTGCAAGGAGTGAAATTTCTTTTTAACTTGAGGACTGGTGATTTATTTTTTCTCACTGTGGAACTGAACATTCTGGGACTAAAACAATGCCTGCCATTTTCCTGTCAAACACTAATGTCACTACTGCTAAATGAAATCTTACCTCGATCTTGTATAAAGTGGAGATATAGTAAGGAAAAAAATCCCTTTCATATTATGGTATAATTTAATGAAGATGTGCTTAGGTAACACAGTGTACAAAGAAAATCTAATTTGCCAAAATTTCAGTATCAAATGTTAATCTCTTTTGCACAGTAAATATAATAATAATCCAATATAATATTAACTTTAAATGTATGTGTGACACAAATATTTTTTTCAGGAGAACTATATGAGTTTATGTCAAATGAAGAGCCAAACATCATCAACAGATATACTGATAATAGGTGATATTTTTTCATCTTTCTCTTCCTGAGAGCAAATGTTTCTATAGGCAGAGTTAAATCTGCATTTTCATATATCTGCAAATATTTCTGCTTGTAAATGCAGGCAAATATTTCCCTTGATATAAAAAATATTTTCTGAAGCTTTGTAAGTCAGGCTATTCTATTTTCTTCGTTTCTGAGCAAATCACATATATTGGGGTAAACATGACAGTCACTTGCATCTTTAGCAATCATTTGATTTTGGCATTTCTAGCAAAGTGGTTTTATAAAATGTTATCAATAACAGTGTATTAGGGACTGCATTACTGTCACTTGGGAAAAAAGCGACCAACATTCTAAGAACTTCTTACACTACTGTATGATCTAAAAGTTTGTTCCTAGACTGCATGAAGGAAAAAAAAAAGTATATATTTGGAGAGACAGTACACAGAAGTGAAAGCAGCTGAACTTCTTGCAAACCACCCTCAGTTGTGAAAAGAGAGAGAACAGCGGCTACCATGTGGCTCAAAACCTAAATATATATTATTTTGTTCCTTTTCGTTAAGACTGCATAGGGCATAAGTTGTTTTCAAGCATGCCTCGGACTCCTACAGCTCCAGCTGTCATGTGTAATTAAACATTTGGCCTCCACAATTACTCTACAGTATACATATGCCAGTATTTCAAGACTGGAATATGCATTTCAAAGAAGAATAATTCCCTGGAAATCCTAAATTGACAGGAGCAAAGACAGCCTGAAGGAAAGTAGTCAGAGAAAACTGTAAGGTCGGGATCTAATGATTAAAAAAGAAACTTCAAGAAGAACTTCAACCCTTAACTAAACCAATGGGAAAAAGAACGACAGTTGGCAAGCAGATTTCTGCATAGGGATCCTGATTAGGGAGCCTCTTGGGTTAATTTAATATTATCAGTGTTGTTCACCTTGCTGTAGTATGCCTTACCATTAATACCATTTAAACAGATTTCTTTTTTCTTAAAGCATATTTGGCATCATTTATTTTCCATGAATACTGATCACGGCAATATTAAATGTGATGATTCATACTGAATCTGAGGTTGATTTATCAGCAAAGGGAATTTGCTTGTTTTTATTCTTCTTTTTCTTTTTTTTTTTTTTTTCCCCCTTCTCTACATGTTTCAATTTACTACTGGTCCTGTTGTCATAAGTAATGCTGAGTTTGTGTTTCTGTTAAGAACTGCATTTTTAACATTTTGTATAAAGAGTCTAGTCAAAGATCCTACCATTTCCAGTCCAAGAATAGGCATGGAGAAAGCCAAATGTCTTTAGCAAGATGAAAAAGATGTTAAGCAGTACTAAAAAATGAATGAATGAACTTCTTGTTTATAAAATGGTTTTCTATAGACTGTCTCTGGGGTCCACGGATCTATTCTCCACCCTTAATCATCTATTTAGTAGACCTTAGATATAAAGGACTACAAAACCATTCCAAGGGCTTGATGCATGGAGATAAAACTTTTTTTCTTTTTAAATTGAACAATTTCTTATTAAAACATCTGAAAATGCACTTATTTACCACAGGCTAAGTGCCCAAAAGTTAGACATTAAGAATGAAGCAGTTTACCATAAGTTCCCTTCTGTACTAAACAGAGAAAAAATAAGCTCTTCTAGTGCAAGGATGCAATTCAACATTTCAAAAACGAAATATGGCTTTTACAAAAGAAATCATGTGTGGCTACCGCAGACCTAGATATCTAGATTTAAATTTCTATATTTATTTGGGATGAATTCCTATTTATAAGGATCTTTAAATATGTATATATGTAAAACTGTCTTGGTGTCACAGCTTCAGAATAAGTGATAGAGGTACAGGTGAAAATGGAGAATAACTCCACAAGTCTGCTGTGAACTCTGCTAACCTGTTAGTACTGCAGGCATCCTAGTCTTTGTTCCATTTTAGTCTAAGCTAAGTCACTTATCTTTAATTGATTGTAACTTACTATCTTAATAAATTTTTAAAGTTCACATCATTGTAAGATGCCATGGCATGACAGGGAGCTACAATGCCTGTCACAGTGAATGATGGAATGACAATAAATTCACGTGAGCCCACATGCAGAAACACGCATACAAGGAAACAATGCTTCAATGCAGCTTGGTAGTAGGCTCTATCTTGCGTTTTATTCTGAAAAAAAGCATCTTTGGCAAAGAAGAAAGAAGACCACAATATGACTGAATCATCAGCTTCAATTCAGCCTTACTCAGGCTAAAGTAAAATTAAAGTCATACCATAGCGCGTGTCACTTTTCTCATCTTTTTTGGTTTCATTTCAAAATGCAACTATGCCAAGTCTGAGGCTGGTGATAAGGAGTTGAGTATAGCATTTCCTTATTATAGCTGATCACTGAGGCACCAACTTGTTAAGTAGGAGCTATCAACTGCATTGACTTTAAGTGATGATTTTTATGGGTTTTTTTTAGTAGATGCTGGTGTTGCAGAGTATTCAGAGAAAGAGTCAGCCTATCTGCTAATTCTGGTAGTGGCAGTAGCTTTGCAGAGAAAGGTACCTCTAGTTAAAAATATAGAGCTCTTGTCCACAGGACAGCTGTGTTGCCCTTGATACTGTAACACTCCTGTCCCAGCCAAGTCCAGGAAGGTCCCTATTCCTGCGCTGCAGCCTTGTCCTCTGTATCTAGGGTAAGCTAAATGCGTAAGTTGGAAAAAGTCCATAGAGCTCAACTATTGGAAAAATGGGCAACAATGAAATTGTAAAGTGACAGTAAAAAAGAATAATTCTTTCTTGGAAGTTCCTGTCTTGAAAGTTTCCATTCTCTCATCTCAAGACAGGAGCATTTTTTTTTCTGATTTAAAGCAATCTTCCGTTGATTAAAACCGACCTAGGTGTAGATTTGAGGTCAGGGGCTTCAAAATCAAGGTGTCAGACATCCACTTAATGACTACACACTGCACTTTAAGGGTGCAGTATTAATGCAGGAAACAGCATATCTCAGCTCCCACGCTCTTTCCACTTTTTTTTTTTTTTTTTTTGGTGTGTTTTCAAAAAATATCTGGCTTTGGCCCTTCACCTGGTGAAACCAGCTTTTGGAAGAAGGAAGGATACTGGGACAAAGAAGAGAGAAGAAACAGGAAGGGAGAGAGTATCACAGAATCATAGAATGGCTTGGGTTGGAAGGGACCTCAAGGATCATCAAAGCTCCAACCCCCCTGCTGCAGGCAGGGCTTCCAGCCTCCACATTTAATACTAGACCAGGCTGCCCAGGGCCCCATCCAACCTGGCCTTGAACACCTCCAGGGACGGAGCATCCATAACCTCTCTGGCAGCCTCTGCCAGCACCTCACCACTGTCATAATAAAGAACTTCCCCCTGAGAAGGGTTCACAGGGTATCACAGGGTTTAGTCAAGCTATCAGCATGACTGTTTTAATTTTTAAAATTTTGTAACCTGTAACAGGAAAAAAACAAGAAGAAGAAGCAAACACATGCACAAAACAAAAACAAAAACAAAAACAAAACAACACTTTTGCTGGCTCAAGATTGTGAATCAGAAAATGAGAAACTTGCTTCCACTTGAATCAACTGAAAAACAAAAGACACTGATTTTGGTGGAGACAGTATTCCTACAGAACATTATGAGTATTTTCTTCTTAGTAGTTGCCTATCCAGACACGCTCTGGAATAGTATGCTGCTATTTTAATTCATGCCCAAAAGGATGTGAAAGAATGTGAAGTGAAAAACATAATTTTTCATCTACTAGTAAATGCTTTATGGCAACTCTTCAGATGTGTTTTCCTTAAAGTGGTCAAATGAGCTCTTTCTGTCCAGTTTCTTTCCTCTTGAACTAATTTTAAGTCTGAAGGTAGTTTAGCAGACTGGAAAACTCTACCTGATGAAAAATATGTTGTGGTATGTAAAATTTGTCTTTCGTCCCTTCTTCTCTTCTAACTGAAAAATGAAAATCTTTTTTTCTAGGAAAAGTTGCAAATGTTGCACCCCCCTGGATGTGTTGAAATGTTAAGTTTAGAAGGAATATTTCCTGTTTAATACAAAATTTCCTTGTGCGCTCATAAAATGGGGCATAGTTGTTCAAATAGAAATAGAGCAGAAATGTGGGCTTTAATGTGAGTCATAAACTAAATGTAAATTGATAATGAGACTTTCTTTCTCCAAACATTTTCATTTTGTGAGAGAGAAGCAGGGCTGTCGCACATGATATAAAGCACACTAACCTGTCCTGCCCTGTTGAGGCTGGAGTTCTCTGTCTGCTTTTGAACACCTTACTTTAAGAAAGATAAATGGAAGAGACCCAGAGGAAAGCATGAAAAATGAGATAAAGTTTAGAAAATATGACCTGTGAGTAAAGGTTGAAAGAATTAATTTTGTCTAGGAAACAAAAACAGGCAAACAAACAAACAAACAAAAAATGGAGACTAAGTCAAAATATAACTGCCATCCTGTACAATGTTATAAAGATGGTGAGATGCTAATCATTTGTTCCTGTGGAATGAGTAGAGGAAAAAGGTTTTATAAGTAAAGAAAAAAAATCAACTTCTTGTTCTTGTGACAAAATCCTGGAGAAGGCTGCCTGTAAGGGTTCTGGAACCTTTCCATTTAGAAGTATTAGAGAACAAGATAGATAGAGAAATAATAGTTAAGTACATCCAAGGAGAACTTGATCCTACATTAAGATGGACCAGATAATCTCAAAATTCTGTTATCTCTGAAGTTCAGTGGTTTAATGTTTTTTGTTAATCTTACCTAAAAAATATAAAAATGAAGGACAGTCTCAGTTGCAGATGACTTCTAGACATCTTGGATCCATGTGTATAATGTACAAGCTGTTTTACAATATTTTCAAATCCATTGTCATTTCAAAAGAAAAAAGTAAATTTGGAACCCTGATGATTGCAAAAACAAATTTATTTATAAGAATCAGATGTTATTGGTACAGTGCCCTCTTCCCGGTCTGTACAACCTGAATCAATTCTTCTGAGGGATGTGAATTTCCCTACCTTTTATGAATCTCCTGGGATTCCACTGCAGCTGATGATGGAGTACACTGTGATTTATCTCACCTTGCTGAAATCACCTAGAAGTCAGGGGTGGGATTCAAGTAAATGTAGTGCTGGACAATAGTTCTGTGTTGCAAATGACTGAGTTCATATGCCTAAATATAGCTGCCTTTGGTCCTATTATATTTAGCTGGAGTCTAATTAATTCAGCCAGAAGAGTTTCTGGTTTGGCAGACCAAGCTCATATGTCTACTTGAAGGTGAGCTGAATAGCTCCCCACATTCTTGTGAATGGATTAACTTTCAATTTCAGTGGCCTGTAATAGCAGAATAGACAACTACCTCACGCACAGAAGTTGCCTGTGGAATACCTGGGGAAAAATTTGTCTGTCTTACTTTGGATGCTTATAGTATGTTGAAATGAAATTGGCTAATCCAGCTACATAAACATAGTTTGTCATGCCCTATGTTATGTCACTGGCCTCTGGAAGGGTGCAAATCTCTGTATGTGTCAGTCTTGGGTGTATTAGACTCTTTCAAATGGCATCAGGCACCTATGTTCCGGAAGGTGAACTGACCCTGTAATTTCCTACGGACTGGGAAGTAAGAGTGGGAAGGGAAACACACGAAGCTAGATAAGATGAATCCTGCCTGTCATGTTTAAATTAGCAGCATAAGCAAGGCTTTCATGGTGAGATAGGTGATTAGGATGTACAAAATATGTAACTAGCATATAGAGTAAGATGTTGATATCTCAGCATATATTACAAAGCCTCTTTTGCTGATATAAAAATGGTATCCATCTCCATCTACAAAATGAGCCTGGTGACTCAGCATTAAGGTGAATTGTGTGGTTTTCAATCTATAGTTCTAAACAGGGAGGGTGTAGCATATTAGTCAATAGGAAAAAACATTTTTCTTAGCATCACTCTCAGCCACATCCAATCTGCTTGAGCATCATGAGGTACTGTGTGTCATATTTTCCAATCTGTTTCAAAGTGGAAAATGTTGAGATTTTTTTCTTTACTTTCTGGATCCACTATGTCTGTTTACTCTTTGTCATCATCAACCTACTTCTTATCAGAAAGAAGCTCTATTGGAAAGCCACATACATAATAAAGGTCCAGTTTTGAAGCTGAAAATCTGTTACTTCCTGCAGCAATGAAAAAACATTATTTGTATAAGCAGTAGAACTAAATGTTTGCACTTATGTAGTGTATGAACATTAACTAATAATTATGTTCAGCAGAAACTTGTCAGTCTTTCACAATAATAGGACAAATAATGCAAGAGCTATAAAAGAATAGCAAGCAAAGCAATGATTTTGAAATCACAGCATAAAGTTATGAGTTAAAATATATGTCATTATAACCATTGCATACTGAGGTATCACTGCAAACTAATCATTTTGTACGCTAACCAGAGAGTGTTGCAACAGTGATTAGATGGGAATGAAAATAAGAATAGTCATTAATTTGACAGGCATGGAAAATATATCAAGGATAGCTATGAGGACAGTATGAAAACTGCAGTCAGTGGTCAAATCAGAGCTGAATTTATGAATGATGTTAGGTCAATTTCAGCTTTCTACGGCATTAACCAGAATGATAAAGTACCTACGTGTAAATTAAAAAATAATAATTAAAAGCAAAAACAAACATAAAAAAAAATAAAAATGTATTTAATTTGCTTTCCCTCTTGAAGTGACTGCCAACAGAGAGCATGGTGTCAACAGAGCAACATTACTAATAGTTCCAGTAACATAATACTTTCCATTAGGAACTAACCTGGAGCTGCTAAAATTGTTTTACAATTGTAATCTGACCAAATGATAATGGCTTTCAGCCAATCAATTCACCTGTGTTGGATTTGAGCTGTTTGTATGCAGATTAAAGTCTTTAAATTCAGTCACCTTCTAAAATGTTCTGTCAGCTGGGTTGCGCTTGCCTATTTGGCAGCTGTTTCCTCACCCAGGAAACAACTCCCACCCACCACCTATCAAGCACTTATCTCTACTTTGGTTTGGAGTCAATGCGTTTGGAAATTATACCTCAGTTTTTTACAGTGAGCTGTGCTGTTCAGTTATACAAGATCTTAATAAAACTACTATTGGAAAAGAGTTGTTTCTATTAAAGAGATATGAGATATTCTATCAAGTTAAGCAAGCTCAGCCTACCAGTGAACCTATTCAGTGCTGTTTAGTTTGTGACCAGGTGAACACCCAGCTTTGTATGAAGAGCTGTGTGGTATCTTTTGTAGTGAAGGTGGAGAAAAAGCCTGTGAAGACTTTCCTGTAGCAATCCCCTTTCTAAAGAAAATAAGTCAATAAAATATAAAACTTGTCTTGCTATTAATTGTTTTGATCTGAATCATCATCTCTTTCCAAATGTGTATTACCTCAACAGATGTCAGACTGATCTTCCTCTGTGCTCCAGTGCTGCTAAAGTCAGTCGGTCTTCTTTATATCTTGTAGTGATTTAAAAATAAAAAATACATGGCTTCATTATCAATAAATAAAGTACTTTTGTAAGTTCTTTACATATTTTGTGCCTCCAATTACAAAACAGAGACCCAGAGCCCAAGATGTCCACCTGTAGCTACTATTTAGACATTCAGATTAGTAAATAATAAGATTTGACAGAGTGGCAGAAAAGGCGGCCCAGCTGCAGGCATGTTTGTTGTTAATATTTAGGCTGTAGATTTACAAAGTATCTTGGAGCCAGTTATTAGCTTGGGCAGCAATATTTTCCACATCTGAAAAGAGCAGAACTTGTGTACCATCTTCGTTACCTTTATTCATTCCCAACATAAACTGTTTACTGCTTGCTTAAAATGTCTCAAGTTAACAATTCATGTATATTATTGCCTAATTCAAAGGGTAGAAGCAAGATCACTGACATCACATGATTAATAGGAAACCTTAGAGGCATTAGATTCTATTTTGAGACGTGTTGTGGCAGTTCAGTGAACTTAACTGAAACTTTTTTCTCTTTTTTGTATTTCATCTTTCAAATTACACAGTACCCAAGATCAGAAAAGTATCATGACAAAATAAACACGTCTACGCAGGTGACAATCTCAGGAAGAGTTCACAACTGAAATAGCATGGAAGTGTAATTATGTCTTTGCTCTTGTGGAGAGTGATCTTTGCAAGTCAGGGCCAAGGTCCTTGGCTGCATGGGGGAAGTTATTCACACTTACATATTCATTGTATCTTGATTTGAGAGCATCAGAAAATTTAGTCACCTGGGAGGAAAAAATTAGAAAATGGGTTAAAGAAAGAACTACAGCTGAATATTTATGGATGTTTTTGTCCCATCTTTGCATGTACATTCCGACACAGGTTACTCTGGGAGATGTAAATATAACCCTTCTGCAGTCCCTGTAGGACTGTAGCCAAAGGGAGCACAGAGCTGTGATATCTGAGTGCATTGTGGTGGGATTCTCTGCAATGTATCTGCAGCACTGAGTAGATACCTTAATCTCTGCTCTGTTTTCCTTGTCCATTTGTGGATAAATAGTACCTATTCCTGCATGTTTGCCAGAATTGCTTCTGAGCTTCTTGGCAGCACTGGTAAAATGTAAAAAGCCTTGAATGAAGTGCGTGCCTGGGGCCAGGGTCAAAAGGCTCCTGTTGTGAGAAGGAGCAAGGAAAAGGAAAAAGAGTGAGGAGCAGAGCAGAGAGAAGGAGAGAATTGGTGAGCCCTCAAAATTTGGGTCTACTGCTTCTATTGCCTTTGGACAGACCCAGCCTGCCTCTGTAATAGCAGCCATCCTGATTCTCCTACTACCTGGCAATATCACTCAGAAGAAAAAGTGATGATTAATCAAAAAAGAAAAAGCACATATTTTTACACATAGCTTTTCTATATTGGTTAAAAAGCATAAAGCAATTTATTCAACTTATTAAAGTAAGGATTTATAAAACACTCTTTGTCTCCTTGTTTTGTGCATTTATCAAATTCAAAACTTCACATATGAAAATGACTAGAACCTGATTTCTGGTATAGTTTTTTAAAAAATAAAAATAAAAAGATTTATATCTGAGGAAACAATGAGTCTCCAGACCCACAACTATCTCTTACTGAGGTATTTTTTTCTCCCTGGGGGAAGAGAAAAGCTATTGGAGCACACATAAAATTTAGGTGCTTTAAGAATTTCTCCAGGACTTCTGTTAGATTTACCATCAGAAGAAGCAATAAAATGGGAATTTATGTTTTTTCCTTAGCAAATCTTATGCTTTCTGATCTGGTGTTTTGCTATTGCAATTAGAGCTTTTTCTTGAAGCAGCAAGCTAAAAAGTAGTACCAACAGTACTTATTTTAGGTGTGAACATTTTAAAAATATGGGAAATGTTGGGAAAATAAAGCTCATATACGTTATTCACATCTGTTTTCCTGACAGATTGCCTCTTTGCAGAGTTTGATCATGACTTAAAAGAAAAGGCACTGAGTTAAGTTGCCTTCCTCAGTAAAGACCGCAGGAAATTAATTTATGGTCACAGTAAGATTTCAGGTTCCAATTCCAGGTGAGAATGTCTTTGTATTATGTCCCCCAAAGAATCAGAAACAAAGGAGTAGAACAATTAACACGTGATTATTTTTACCATCAGTGCTGGATCACTTCTGCAGTATGATAGCATTCCATACAGCACCTTTAAATAGTTTGTGTAGGGTTTCTCTTGTTCTCCACCTGCAGTTCTTGCATGGAGCTTTCATATTTCCAGTGGTGTTATGAAGACTCATAAGACTTAGCTGGATTCACTCTCCTTGTGAGCTCCCAGTTATGACAGTCTTCAAACCAGTCAGATGCAGGAAATATATTGGGGTACCCAGGGTACATGTTGGAAATCCTGAAGCACAGGCTGCTGGACTCAGCTGGTGTCAGAGAAGGTTCAGACTGGATATCAATAGAAGTTGCAGTATTGGGATTACATGACAAGGCTGGGGGAGGGAGCGGGGCTAAGGGGGCTGCAAGAATGGCCTCTGTGAGCAGAGCCCATTACTGCTGCATGTCAGGGCAGAGCCAGCTCCAGCTGCTCCAAAGAGACCCACAGCTGTCCAAGCTGAGCCATGAGCAATGCTAGGTGTTCTCTGGGGGAGTGGATTTAAGGAAGGGAAAATCTGGTGAGTAATCTCTCACTCATCTCAAACCTTGGGATGTTTTTAATCTTTTCTTCTCCTAGTTCCTTTGAGGAGAAGGAGTGAGAGTAGTGGAGTAGAGTTCAACTACTCATCAGTGTGAAACCACCACTGGTTCCTTACTGGAGGGTGGTCGAGCCCTGACACAGTCTCCCCAAGGCAGTGATCACAGCACCGAGCTGCCAGAGTTCAAGGAGTGTTTGGACAATGCTCTCAGACATAGGGTTTGATTTTTGGGTGCTCCTTGTGGAGCCAGTGTGATCCCTGTGTGTCCCTCACAACTCAGAGTATTCTACCATTCTATGACTCTGTGAGTTGGTACCTGGTTCCCAGGCAATGGGGTAAGGTTTGCATGATTTTGTATGTAAATTGTTGAGAACAGGTGAACACATTTTCTGTGTGACAACTTTGGTATTTTGAAAATCAGTCCTTTCAACGCTGACACCTCAGGTTTTGTTTCAGGAAAATGAGGAGTTAAATACAGAATAGTCTTATAAGGTACTGAGAAAATGATTAATTCTTTAATGTTTTACAGTGCTTCAGATATTACATTAAAGAATATTTGATATTAGGCAATCACATGAATGTAGAGAAATATATTGCATACCATTATATGAAGCTTTACTCCAGTGTAGAATAGAAAAAAACCTGCAAAAAATGCAGAAAAATTTCTTAATGTCTTCGCTTGTTATGAACAATCCTCAGCTTTTTTTGATTTCTTGCAGTCAATTCAGTATGAAACGACGTGCAATAAAGTTGTAGGGAACAACCTCTTAAAGAAAAACAATTACAAATCTGGTTTATGTCCTCTAATGGTCCAAGTGTAAAATTATAACAGAGAGTCTGGCCTGAAAGCAATAGTGTACACCGATTAGCACATGCCAGTGCAGGAAAGCTAAAAACACTTCTTCTTTCGGAGTCATTAGATCATCAGGACGAAGCTATATGCTGTCTACAATACAATAGAGGCAGGGTGTAGTCTTTTTTTTTTTCTTTTTCTGCAAATAAGTACATTACAAGGTTTGGTTTGGGGCTATTTTGTTATGTTTTGTGGTTTGGGTGTCAACTGTTTTGGTGGTTTTGTTGTTTTTCTCCCCATTTTGAACAGACTGAGCATTCATGATTATGTATAACACTTGAAAATACTCAGAGGAGATCCTAAACAGCAACCTATTGATCATTTCTGGATTTTCCAGTATTGGTGTGGAGCAACAGACCTTCAAAACTGACCGATCGTATTCTTTCACAAAAACCATGTATACAGTTTGCAGAACAATATGCATCAGGATGTCTGCTTTCTAAGGGCCATTTCAGAATACCTGTTTGCTTCAGAAACAAAAGAGAAGTGTATCTAAACTAGTAATGCTTTGACAATGTAAGAATTGTATAAATAATAAAGCCAAATATTATAGTTTCAGAGAAATGATATATGAACACAACTTTGCATCTTTACCCCATTAAGAATATGTCTGGAATTTTTTAAATTGCAGCAGACCCGTTTTGATCTTTGCATCTATCTCAGTAGGTTTCTGTATACTTTAACCAAATGTGCTTTCAGCAATGATTTGTCATTTTTTTCTAAATGAATCTGAAATTTTATGTAAATTAATGACACAGTGATTCTTTGAAAATTTTGTGTCCACAAATCATTTTTTTTTTTTGAATCTTTTATTCAATTTCCCATCTGATCAAAGAGATTTTCTTAGACAGGAAAATTTTATAAATAAAACAAGCAAGCATACTGCAAACTTAAAGCAGTTTGGTGGATATGTAGGTAGAATCTAAATTAGCACATTTTCTAGGATAGTCTACATTGACCTATTTAGCATTAAAGCAGAACTGTAAGTGAGTAATAGTGAACTATAACTGCCTCCTCTTCATCATGCTTCACACATATCACCTACAATATATTTGTTTGGTATTGGCAGAGGACATACATAGTGTGAAGTATCTGACTTGTAAAATCTAAGGTTCGAAATAACAAAACCATAGTCTGAAACTCTGAAGAAGCTCGGCATTTTCACAGTTTCAAGTTGGATATTTCAAATGTCAAGCAATCAAAATGTGGCCATCTTTGGAGCAAGTATTAGCAATAGTAAATCTGTTTGTACATACATGGTCATTATCATTCTCAAGGTATTTTCTTTAACAGGAAGGCTTGGCTAATCATTTTGGAGCTGAGTCTTACCATTCTCCTTTTGCTAGCCTATATGCCGAAATTATACTCTGTGGCATATGTATTTAGTTAGAGAATGTGATATACACTGCCTTGTGATTATCTGCCTAACTGGCAAATATTACTCACATACAGAAGAGCACTTATTAATGCTTTCACTAAACCTGTCTCAGGAAGCGTAGAAAGTACTGCTAAAATTGACTGGATATTTTCCCTAGGCAAAAAAGAAAAAAAAAAAAACACCTAAGACTTGAAGGAAAAAAGATATGTCAACACTGTTTTTCATCTAAAAATCTTCTAGGATAATCAGAAACAGAAAAAAGATAGAAAACTCAGTAGAGTTGTAAGGAGAGCTGGGACTTTTGAATGATTTAGATGGAGAAAGGAGGGGAAAACAAAAAAAACAAACAAACAATTGGGAATGCTTTATTAGTGTCAGAAGCACAGCTTGGGAAAGAGTGAAGTGGAGAATGGGAATAGGCTGGATGGACAAAAAGAAGGCACCTCTTTTTCATACCAAGTTATAGAACCTGAATGTTATAGCAAATAAACCCCACCAAGAATTTATCTTACTTTGGTCTAAAGGAGACCATAAAAGAGTGAAGAGAGAGAAGGATGTTCAATTTTCCATTCTTTTATAAGATTGAAGCAGTTACGTTTCTACATGCTGCATTCAGTCTTAATTATGATTAAAGAAATCATCTGCTAGCCTGTACCTTCAAGTTCTTCTATTGGTGACAGCTGCCATTAAACGTCCAGTCAGTTTGTTGTCTCAGTCTCTGTGTTCCTTTACTAATTCTTTTATTGGTAACAAGGAATATACTGGAAATGATAAGCAAACTTCTCCATAGGTTAACGCTCTTAAAGTCAACAGTTATGTTGATGTTAGCTAAAAATGAGTTAAAATTAAGAGTTTGGGCACACAGTCTACTTGTATTTTAATGAGGTGATTTGTGTAGACCTGTCATTGAGTGTTAACATTTACAAATGTAATTAATTCAGTCATATAAAACAAATATTAGATTGTTATATTTTAATGAATTTAAACCTATGTATAAATGCCAGCAGAAAGTTCCAATCATACTTAGTCAGGAATATGCATTAATCTTTCTTAGTTTCCCTCTATATGGTGCACCAGAAAAGATCTTCTGACAGAATTAAAAATAAATGCCTACATTTGACCTCTGACTCATGCAGTGTGGAAATATACAATATTTAGGTTTTAATTGTGCTATTTTTCAGCTGCACCAAATCAAACCATCTGTCCAAAGTCTAAACTAGGTTTGTTTTTCTACATATATTGAAATGCATTAAAAAAAAAAAAAAGTTTTATTATTTTTCCAAGCAAAAAGTTCAGAAATATTTGCATATATCCAAACAAGAATAGCCTAGCATCCAATTAGCAATAAAATATGCATTGAATGGGAAAAATCAATATTGATCTGCAAAATATCATGTCAATTTGTTCTCACAGTAAGCATCCTTTCACTCCAACCAAGTGATTTTCTTTGACAAAAGGAATGGGAATAGGAAAGTGCTCAAATGAAATGTAAGTGAATGTTGTTTGCAAAGAAGAAATGTATATACTGATGGCAAATTCTTCAGGCCAGATTTCCCTACAACTCTCCAGTTTTTGTGCTTCATTGAAAACAAAAAATAAAACAGATCCTGAAAATCACATTTGAAATAACTAACTATCACAGATGGCAACGCTTATTTGTATACTTACTAGATAATTCTCGCAGTATTTGCATTTTATTTTCACTCAGAACTTGCCTTGTGGTCATTTTCATTCCAATAAGCTGGTCTTTTCTATAACAAATAGGGAGATGATGGCAAGTGTTAAGATGTGACTGATGGTTTAGAAGGATACTGTTCCAGCAGATCTTCTGGGAAGACACATTTGCAGACCAAACAGGTTTGCAAAAAGACTCTGAATGCTGATCTCCTAAGGCCTAAGGATTTTCAAGAGACCAGTGAAGAATGGACATCCCCCATCCTTGACTGCCCATGCTACAAGCAAAGGCAGCTCTTAGTGTATTTGCTCTGCCACATCTGAATGTAACAGATGTTCTTCACATCCCTAGAGACAAATGCCAGCTATTCAGAACATGTTTAAAATTACTTTAGCAAAATACATGCCCTCTAAAATTTTGAATAACCCCACTGCTCAGATTGTTCTGCTCTTTTTCTTCCTTATGTCAACATCATGCTCCAGACACACTAATCCCAAAATATCTACACAGGAGCTTAAGAATGTCTTATGATTCCACAAGACACAAATATGAAATTTAGATGTTTACAAATCCGACATGTGTATCTGTGTTAATCACCTTAGGCTTTATAATCAGTGAGCAAGTAGGATAAGAATTTGGGGGGTATGGTTCGTCTTCTCTTAAAGTAGAATTTCGTCAAACAGTTAATGCCCTAAATGTGCTTATCAATCTCCAGAAGACCATTAGATGACTAGCTAAGATTATAGGTGCCTGAATTAGATGAGCTGAATCTCACCCACAGTGATGTTCTGGATTAAAAAAAAAAAAAAATGATATCTATATATCCCATAACTCTATAGTTCTGTATTAAACATCCCCATAAAGTGTCCTTTTACTTTATGTGCTATTGTCAAAATAAAGTCATGAAGACCAATAATGAACAGCTGGAAAAGTATGTGTAACATAAAGGTGAAGAACATCTGGAGTGCTCTATGGAGGATTCAATAGATGTTTGATAGAGTTGAATGCAATTCAGCCAGCTAGAATTGCTACCAGCAAAATTAGAAATTGAAAGGAAAAAAAAAAAGGGGGGGAGGTGTGGAAGGGAAATAAAAGAAAGCTGCCAATTTCTACCTTCTCTATTTGTTCAGCAGTTGAGAAAAACCTTGAAAAATTAGTTAAAAGTTGCAATGACATCTGATATTTCATTGACAATTGCATTAATGATACTGGCAATTCTGAAGACTCAATGTCCAAGACCCAAGTTATACTGATAAAAATTGTAATTGCAATATGCATTTAAGTAACATACTGAAAAGAATACATGACGAAAAGCATATTTTCAGCATATACAATATGTTTTGGAATAACCATTTACAGGAATAGCACCAAAGGCATACAGTTTTTCTGTATTACTGAAGAATTTGTTTCTAGGAGAAAAAATGACATAAATGTTTAGTCAGTTTGAGGTACACCAATGTTATGTGTGTGAGTATTACCTATTTTCTTTCTTTTTGTTTATGAAATAGAATTGAATATTGAACTGCTGGTTCAAATTCTTCATGTCTAATGAAGTACCTGGGGTTCAAAGCCACCCTATTTGAGAAAAAACCTACTGTATGATATACATTTATTAATAGTGTTCCTATTACATTAATCCTTTTAGGTGAGCCAGTAGGGGTATTACGATATTGTAAAATTTTAATCCTAATAAACGTGCCTATTGCAATAAAATATATGTAAGTTATTGCTTTTATGAGTTTCAAGTTGATTTATGCTAAGTTGTAACCCTTTGCTAAGTAGGATGTCTTGCTATACTTCAGAAATGTGTGTACTAGAGGCTACTATATTTCTTTTCACCATTCTTAGCATAAAACAGTTTAATATGCATGCAGAATTTTTAGAAAACTGGTATTGAAACTGAGAAGTATACCAAACACTAAACATTTGAGAGTCATGCATTACAAAATTTAACAGGGTTGTTTCTCAACCTAATTTCTTAATCTACTACATTTCAAATGCTTCCAGATCATCAACAGGATATCAAAATTGCCTAGTGCACAATAGAAGGAAAAATACATCTAAAGTGAGTTTTCTTTAAGAGCTTTTCATCTCTGTGTCTGTTTACTACAGTGCACACCAATTATTTGTGATGAGTGTGTGCACAGCATGAGACTGCAGAGACCACATATAGATGGCTGATCAAGAAGGGCGAGTTCAAGAATTATATCTAGTTAGTTTAAATTTTGTGTGCCTTTTTCATTGTGTCTGTCGTATAGCCTTCTACAGTAAACCAGTGGGAAGGCTTTTTGACTTCTAGACTGTGTTGTTCTGTTTGGGGGCAGCTGACTANTTTAATGGCACACTCCCTTTCACGGAGATACAAAGATCAAACAAGAATGTTGCATTTTCCATAACTCTCCCAGACAAACATAGCTCTTCCAGAAAAATAATAATAAAACCCCCAAAGAAGTAAACAACATTCACAGAGAGAATATAGCTTAAGTAATTCACCCGGTATACAAACATATAGTGGTACAAAACCTGCAACATGAGGTTTTTTTTTGTTATATTTTACCAGTGTTTCCTCAAATCTTCAAAGCTTGCTTGATGGTTTGCTGAAGTAATTGAACTACTCTTGAGTTGTTTTATATAGGACATCTTATCTTTCTTTCATTACCCAGTCCATAGCTTCTTTTCTATTCCCATGAAATCCATGTACACACTTTAGAAGCCCTCCTGAACAAGCTTGCTTCTAACTTTCACAGAGCCCTTAGCACAATTTGAATACGAAAGAGATACTGAATAAAAAGCTTTAATCTCTTGTCTGCTATTCTTCTTTCTTGCCTCTTCATCTCCCCCCCTTCTTCCAAGAGCTTTTCTGTGTTAGTAAAGTGAACACTTTCTGTTTAAAGTAAGTATAATGCTCCAGAAGATGCACTGGGAGAGTGAAATCGAAAGCCTAGCCTGTGAAGCCTCTTCGCCACAATTTAGCAATATTTGTGCTGCATTTTACTTGCTCTTGAGCTTTTTGCAGGTAAAAGATTAGTAAAGAGCTCTCCTCAACAAAATCATTCAATCAGTAGCAAGCATGGGCAGTATCAAATGTGCCCTCTACCTCAAATACTGTGGGGCTCTTTTTTTCTGATACCTCTTCCCTCAGTTAACTGGAACTGCTTTGAAAGGGCTTTCTGTTCTCTGCTCTCTTGTCAATTTGAATGCCAGGAAATGAGCCCCCTTTGTGAGATTAATTAATAGCAGGAGCTGATCGGCCCAAGCCCAATTGCCACGCAACAGAGCTGTAATTGCTACTTTGTGGAAAGGAAAGAAAAAGTTTTGGTTGCAGTTTAAGAAGAGGGTTTAAGGAAAGTTCTTTGAACTAGAGGTCTCAGTGCACTGGATTAAGGCAAGAAGCAAGGAGGCCTTTGAAGTTTGTTAAGAGGTTTTGGAGAAGAAAAAAGTTGGGTGGCAAATGGGAGCTGGTAACATCAAAAGCATTTAGCACCATTCCTCACCTGCTTGTATTCAGGGCAGGGACCACAGGATGGAAGCATCAGTTGTCTACAGTTTAAATGATCTGTTTGGGGCTCTATTTGTTTTGATCTGAAACTGTACCAAGTGTATGAGTACACATATTAGGGTTGATGCACCAGAACTTATGAAAGTTACACATACCCAGGCATATGCACATGCATGTGCATTGCACGTACAGCTATACACAATCACTGAGTTCAATATAGTAACTGAAGAGTCAGTTTTCTTCCTACTAAATATCAATTATTGATACTTTGTTAATTACATGTGCCCTGGCATACTAGTAGTCACTTATAACTGATATTACTGATCCCGTATTTGATTACCAGGCTTATTAGAAGCAGGGTTTTCTAAACAAATATAAATTCATATATGTTTATATATATATATATAAATGATATACTTACATGTATGCAATATGTATATGTATATATTAGGCAACAATTCAAAAAGTAGGACCATCTTCAGGGCAAATTTATAGAAAGACCTACAGAAGGAGGACACAAGTCCCTTACAAATGCCTAGGCCATAATCAGAAGTGGCAGAAACCTTTGCATGAGCTGGCAATACAACATGAGTGATAAATTAGCATGCCCTTATCTTTTCAACACTGAATGGAAAGGATGCAACTTCACAAGCAGAGCACGGCTCTGACTCCAGCAGTGCAAACATCCTGGAAAACTGCCCTAACAGAGGCAGAGGATTGCCTGGGAGCCAGGGCAACCTCTGAGGGCTGTGGAGCCAGTGATGTCGTTCTGCTCCACACCCCACTGCAGGGCCCATGGCCAGAGCATATGTGCTGGGAATCCCTCAGTGGCACAAAAGCACCTCGGAGGCTGTTACAAGCCAGTGGAGCTTGGAGCAGCCTTGAGGTGTTCTAAATTATACAGACAAGCCTCTGTTAGCCCTGGAACTCAGAGAGGGCAAAGGTGGGGGAAAGCCACTTTTGTCCACTTCCTCAGCATCTGTCATTTACACCACTGAAGTCAATGGGTCAAATTCACATCTCATGTGATCTGAATGTAGCCAGTGATTCTGGGATGAATTTGGCTCCGTATCTGTATCCTCTTAGTACCAGGAGAGTGCTACAAATTAAACCACAGATGTCTTGTCACAAACTTGATGATGCACTTAAGCCATTTGCTCTTAGGGGGTGGCAACTTCCTTTTTTATTCTCTGTGTCTGCAGAACCTGGTAGAAAAGGACTTCTACCACTGTAAATGATGCTTCCAGTCAAACATGTAGTGCTAACAACAAACAGGTCTTTATGCTTCTAATTTGGGTGGCACAATAACAGAAAGAAATTTCAGAGTGACAACAGTCTGAAAATCACATCTCAGCTAACTGACTTACAGTTCAGGAATAATAAGAAAAAAATGACTTTTTTTTCTAGCTCAGGAACTGCCAGGGTCTGTGGTTTTGTATATTTTCCCCTTTTCAATTTCATGTAAAAAATTAAATAGAAAACAAGATGCGCCTTCAAATAAATGTCAATAGGCATCTGAAGTCTTTTACACCTCTCAGCCCAGCCCCTCAAGATTGTGTTTGATCAGCACCTTTTCTCCTCCCCCGCTCTACATTTCTTTTATTTCTTAGCTGGGTACAATTAAAAGATGATAGGAAATCAAACCTGGCTAAAACAAAAATCCAGACAGAAAAAAAAAATGGCATTTTATTTATGAAGGATCTGGAGAGGTAATAATAAAATANTATGAACATATCCCTTGGAAGAGTTTCCTGATAGAAAATGTAATTTTTTGAGACATAAGTTCTCAAAATAAGTAAATAAATAAATAAATAAAAATTCTAAACCTGAATCTGAACAGTTTTATATCACAATTTTTCTTCATAAATACATCCAAAACAAAATTCACTGCCTCACAGCACTTTTGTATATAGCTTTCATCCTTTCCTCTGGGCAAAACTCTCTAGAAGACTGGAAGTCTGTACCCTCCTCCAAATAATATAAGAGAAGCTAGGGTGGAACATCATGGAAGACTCATAATTTGAGGTCCTTGTAGTAGATAGAACACATGCAGGCAGGCCTCATTCAGAAGGAAAAGAGATAGGAGCCTGCCAAGCTATATCTGCTGTGAGCCAACATCTATCATAGAATCACAGAATAGCATTGGTTGGAAGAGACCGCAAGAATCATCAGGTTCCAAGTCCCCTGCCACAGGCAGGGTTGCCAACTGCTAGATCAAGTACCAGATCAGATTACCCAGGGCTTCATCCAATCTGGCCTCAACGAATCTGGCCTTAAACACCTCCAGGGATGGGGCATTCACAACCTCTCTGGGCAGCCTGTGCCAGCATCTCACCACCCTCTCAGTGAAAAACTTCCCCCTGGCACCTAATCTAAATCTTCCCTCCTTTAGTTTAAATCTCCCACCCACTTCAAAAACTCATCTAAACTAACACTGGGAAAAAAAGAAAGGGAAAAAAAAAAAAAAAAGGAAGTGAAATTTCACCAAAATTTCACATCTGGTAGCTACAGGTATAATCTTAAATATACGCCAAGATTTCTGCCAGAGGGAGACACAATCACAGAGGAATTTATCCCATCACAAGATACCTGAGACAGGCAAGATAAATTGCATTCAGAGAACACCTGTCTCTCTCCCTCCCTCTGACACAGACAGAACCCAGGATTCTGCGGATGCAAGTAACTTTCAGAAGGCTTGTGGTACTGATCAGAAATGCATACCTCGTATGTTTTGGACCAGCTCAACAAATCAGAATGTAGGACTGCAATGGTGGAAACATTGAGATGCTTCATATTATGCAAAAGGATTTAAACTACACACTTCACAATCTCAGTATGAAAATAAGGTTCTCTGATAACTTGGAACAATGAAATGTAATAGCAGAGAACCTTTAGTTCCTTCTTCCAAACAAAAATATATCTGGTTTGGCAAAATTATGTCAGAAATTTTACCTTTGTCATTGGCAGAAACAGGCTTCCATAGGAGACTATCTGCTCCAGCAAAAAAAAAAAATCAGAGCAAGGTTCTTATACACAAGCTCTGAATACCCTTTTGGAGAAATCTATATTTCTTCATTGATTAATTTAAGCCCCCAAGGTTACATGCTTTGATGTTGTTTGACAAACTGTCCCAACTCCTAGAAAAATGAAGTTTGCCATGTTCTTGGGACATTCATGAGCTGGCAGCTGCCCTTTTCAGAGGAGAAAACTACCATTCTTTAAATGACAGCCTGATAAAAAACCCTTATGGCCTGGTTTTCAGCCATGCTGAAGGTTCTTTGGCAGCACTAGAAATACACGCAGTTGGGTACAAACTGCAAGTTTTCATCTTCAGTCTCTTGAACGCTGTACACAAATACCTGTGACACTGGAAAATCAAATCATGAAGCTTAAGCAGATCTTTCCAGAGCAGATTTTTCACAGCTAACAGAACCACATGCACATACAACCTGATTGTTTGCTAACTTCACAAGTCAATCCACTGTATCACTGAACTCAGAAAATATCTCCTGACTAGAGTAGGCTAAACAGCTATATAGACAATTTCCTTTTCTAGAGTAAATCTTTAATACTGTACATCTTTAAGTGGCATTGCTGTTTAACGAAATGTCACAGACATTCTCACCAACATTCCCCCATATTCTTTATGCTCCTTCCTTAATGGAGTTAGGAAGATAAGTGGTCTCAACATTTCTACCCAGTTCATAGCCTTATTTCAGGTCAGTATCGCCAGTGTCAGGTGTACAAAGGAAACATCCAGCACTATAGTCTGTATCTTTCTCCTTAAAGCCAAACAAAATGGCAGCTGTTTCCCAAGCATCAGATCTTAGAAATACACAGGCACAGTGAACAAAATGAAAAACCACAACAAAAATTATGTAGGCTCTCTAAATCTTAATATTTTAAGTTCCCCCTTTCTTTCAGTCGTTTGCTCCCCTTGTAGCGTTTGTCAATAAATGCACTCATAAATATTGAATATTTTTACTCTCTCCAGTCAGCTGTAAGGAGCAGTTGTCTAGACTGGGGCAAAATAAAACATTTTTCTTAGAAAACTTAAAAGTTGTGGGGTTTTCAGCACATTTTTCTCTGTGATTTGGTAAATAATTTTAACACAGGTGCCCCTCCTTTACCTGTTTTGTCTTTTCTTCCTAGAAAAACAGTATTTACAGTCTAGATCTGTAAACAATCCCTCCAGATTCCAGGTGTGAGTTGTGTTTTAGATTTAAGTCATAAACTTTTTATTATGATCTGCCACACATAATAGCCAACAAGTACTACATCTTTAACCACCACAGTACACAGAGCAATATTTTGAACATACCTTGAGAGAAAGTCACTACCACCTTCTCACACACTTTTTACCATGTTCAGCATCTAATCATGTGTTGTTTAGATTATTTTTAAATGAGATTTGCAAGTTACAGAGACAAAAGCGTGTCATTTAAAGTGTTAAACCTTGCTGCATGAGTAAACAAAAGAACTGAGTTCTTCTATACTGTGTGTGCAATATACTCCACTATGCAACAGCAGCCTAGATGTCTCCAGTTCCATGAAAAATTGGATATTTAAGGGCTATTGAACATCAAAAATTCTTTCCATAATCCAGGACATTTATATCCTGCACATGTGTTTTTATAACTATCAAGTACTGATAAAAACCTCAATATCCAGGGGCTATAGTCCATATTTCTCTTTGGTTGTACAATGAGTGACAACAGGAAACACGGCCAGTTCAGAATCTTATTTCTCAATTGCTCTTACTTACCTCACATTTTTCCTCCCATTCAGCTACACACATTGTCTTGTTTCTGAAAACATCATCTCTGTTCTCTCTGCCATAGTCTGGATATTCCCTCTGAGCTAGATGACCACCGTGGGCATATTTTATCTTCATTAAACATATCATGTGTGGATGATTTGATCCAAAACTGAAGCATTTCATTTAGTCAAAACTGAAGAATTTAGATCAACTAAATATTAAAATGCACCCACTTATCCCACTGAGTGCTCAGCATCCTGCTGAGTGAAATACTGATGCTGGCTGCTCCTGGTTTTTCTGAGCAATTCACATGGTGAGATATGGGGGCAGAGTCAAACTCTTTATCCACACTAAGTGGTTGCTCCCTTCATTTGTTGTCATCCTCTGGAAATCATCCCTCATTTTGAATAAGGGCATTGGAATCTCATATTGTGATACTAGTGAGCCTGAGTTCAATGTGCTGTAACACTGAAGATGGCAAAGAGTTATGTCATTAAATGGAGTGACTCAGCTTTAACTGTGGGGAAACTACTAAGACATTTTTAATGTACTGCTCTAAAAACTTTCAGTTATGTACATTTTCCCCCCCTTTCCTGCCAAATAAATGTCTTATACAGACCTTCCAAGTTAATAACCCATTTTGTCCTATGTAAAAGTTCAGAAATGCTTCGATGATAGCAATCACAGTTTTTGCCCAGTGACTTCAATCATCGCTATTTGCTGTCCAAGTCCAGTCATACACATTTAGCAGAATGCAAGAGAACTGATACCATTACTCTGATAGCTGTTGTTGTCAATTCAGCATATAGTCCTCAGGTAGAAGAACTAGTGTCTGAAGTCCCACCTATGTGCCCATCTATATGCCCACAGGCATCGTATACAGCAAGCCTACTCAATAAAATTTCACTCAATTCCACGTTTATAAGGGTTCAATCAGGCAGATGTTAATCAGTGAACTGTGCATAAAAAAGCGAGCAGCCGTTTCCACCGTCTCCAAGATACTTGCCATAGAATCTATTATTCCAGTACCACAATTGAAAAAGAGCTTAGGTTTCAAATGAATCTCTTTTGTGGTCTCAAAGAAATTAGGGCTCCTCTAGGCTGATACTTACTCTAATGAACCTGAATACTGTGGAAACCCTCCTTTTCCACTCCCAAAAAGGCTTCCCTGACCATAAACAAGACTGTATCTCTGGAGGATTTCCTATGCTCTATTGATCCAAAGGTATGCTTTATAGTGTCTCAAGAATGGTATTTGTCTTTATATCAAGTTCAGAACCAGCAAAATTGCCCCAGACAATTTTATTAAGCTGATAGAGACTGCTCATTTTAGGAAGAGAGAAAGACCTTTGTTTGTTGGTCAGTTAATCAGAGGCCTTTTATTTATTTCTTGCAAAACTGTCTTTTCTTCAGGAATCAGAAAGAATTTTAGAGAGTCACAATGTTGTTTTGTTTCCTGGCGCATCTAAAATGAGAAAATATAAGGAGTTTCTTTCACATTCGCCGCTGTGTTTTATTTAAAAATGTTTATTTTCTCTTAAGTTTGAGAGCCAATCTAGCTTCTGTTAAAGGCAATTAAAGACTTGCTTTTAACTTTTAAAGGAACTAAGATAAAGCCACATCTCTGTGAGGGTCTCCTACGGACTTTTATTTCAGAAGACTTGCACAATCACAGTTTGGAGGCAGACAGGTAAATTCTGGCGTTACATGACACCCATATATATATATATATATGTATATACATAGAGAATATATACATATATATATATACATACAGATCCAAACTGATAGGAGTTTGTTCATGTGTGCTAAGCAGAGCCCATAAAATGATAAGAATGATGCTTCAAAAAGCATGCAATCTAAATTAGTCATGTAAAAGAACAGAATAGAGAGGAGTAGGACGTGAAGAATAGAGAACAGGGGAAAGACAATGGAAGCAAGGGGAACAGTCAATTATTTTGTAAATGTAATTAAAGATTATCTATCACTGTTTCAATGAAGGAAGTAGAAGTACTGACAGATATTGCTAAGATATTCAAAACATACAACGCGTAACCCTGTCTGAAGTCTTAGCCTAAGTTTTTTGCAGTTATCTTATTTGAGGCAAGGTTGGAATCACTCTGGAGAAGTTGCTTTGCTGAAAAAGGCAATAACTGTGGCAGAACGCCAAACACACAAGAAAGAGATTAGCATATATGTAAATGAAATCCAAGAATTTGATTGTCTTTAATGTAACTGTTGAAGGGTACACAGAGACCTTCTACTGAGGATGAGCTGATATAATTCCACTAGGACATAAATTACTGGAGATCGAAGTGCAGGGGCAAAAATAGTGATATATAAAAGGAAGGAAGAAACAAAATGAATTGGAGATGAGAACAAATAAGTGAAGAAAGTGCAGGAAGAGGAATAATCCTAATTACAGCTGTATTTTATCAAAATATTATAATGACCATCATAAAAAGTAAAGAACAAAGAAATTTCATCTACAACATAGAAATTGTCCTTCCCTTTAATTCTTTCACTGCCTTCCTCCTGACAGATCTTCCTTTGGGAATGGAGAAGAGTAGGCAGTCCAAAATTCATGAGTCCTAATAAAAGAATCATAACTCTATAAAATAAAATAAAATTAGAAAAGGCTCTGTTTTTTGTTGATGTTGTTATTGTTATTTTCTGGAAAAGCTGTTTTTAAAAAATGACTGGCGCTTGCCTTTGAGTGTCAACATACTTTTAACATTGGCTTATTGGATTATCCTGTATGCTAGTTCTTATCACAGTCCCTCTCAGCAGCCAGTCTTCAGAGGGAAAACTCGGGATCCAATCAGTAAATCTCTGGCACAACTTCAGCCTACTCAGAGCAGACACTGAGGGTCATACACAGAGAGGAACTGGCTTACCAAATGCTGCTGGTTCATCTGGTATTAGGACTTGAAATCAGTACAGAGCAAAACACAATTTGTATTACCTTTTTATCTGAGTACCTGTGAATCAAGAAGGACAGTTAAATACTGAATAAAGCAAGTAATGCCATATTATAATGATCATCTAGGTCTCAAGTTAATGATCCAAGTTTTTAGAAAATCATAAGATCTTTGACAGTCCCCCAAAAAATTCTGATTGTTAAAGTCTTGAATGTTAATTCTATGCTTAATGAGTTTGTATGGCCATCCTTCAAAGCGGAAAATTACTTCGTATTATAAGGTTCATTTTTTCCTCTTCTTATTGTCTCCATGAGTTGATGAGTTTTGCTGGTGACATTCCTTTTTGTAAGGATTTTTCCTCTCGAGAGAAGGACCTGTCTACTGTCTTTGTTTACTTTGATTCAAGCAAACAAGTCATTGCAGTCTTTCACTCAGTGAGATATAGCATTGCCATCTATTTGACCCAACTAAATTAAAAAAACAATAATCTATGAAGGTAATTTAGCTCTGTTTCAGGACACTGGCACAGAAGGGGATTAAGTTGCACTTTAAAATTGGAGTTTTACAGCAGTGTTATTCAGGATGCATTAAAAAAAAAAAAAAAAAAAAAAAAAAAAAACCCA
>JACDJE010000226.1:628628-646002 GCA_016647715.1 Pavo muticus
AAAAAAAAAAAAAAAGAAAGAAAACTAAAAAGAGGGCTAGGCTCGAGGTTCAACCACCCTCCCTCAGCTCCTCATGGCACAGCATTTTCAGCTCTCCGCAGAGCTGCGGCTCTCCCAGCCCTGTGCCCACCCCGAGGGCCAGGCCGGAGCCAGCCCCCATCCCCTCACACACGCATACACACGCACAAATTAAATGTCTGACAATAAAAGCTACAGAGTATTTTGCATGCAGGTGAATTCTGCCAAATAGTGGATGGGACTGTTGTTTATTATTTCTCTACTGAAGATAAGGGGAGCATTCTTTAAAACAACTCCCCACCATCACAACCAACCACCCCCCCCTACATGATGAAAGACCCATAAAGTTGAATAGTTGGGAGATAATAACTCCAACGGTAAAGGTCCCAGCATACGTATACCACCCTGCCTCTGGCAGTAATCCTGGCTTTGGGGATCTGAAATTTCCTAAAGATGTATTAGTGTCTTATACACATGTGCTCTTGTGCACTCATAATCCTTTTCACTAGCTTCTTAGCTGCATGCTTTGTATTTAAATTTTCCTTCTGACCAAGTAAATCCCTTTGGATGAAGTGACAGGAGCTTTTCAGCACCCATAGCTGGGTGACAGCTGGTGTAGAGGCTCTGAAAGACGGCAAAGTGTTCCTTACTAGCTTTCTTCAAGACCAGTGTCAGCCACCAGCTGAGCGATTTGTTAGCTCCCCTTTGGGCACCAGTCAGCTGAAGAGGCTCACATTAAAGGCTAAAGGAATACAATGGATATTAATAATAATTAAAAAAAAAAAAATCTACCACCAATATCTCTGCTGCTGGCTTTGCTGTGCTTTTAATTGGGTGTTTGTTCATTATATGTGAACATCGTTGGTTTTCATTAATTCAGAAAACCCTTTATTAATACCGTATAAACTGTATATTTCGGCCTCAGAAACACGCTGTTAAAACTTTGACTTGAAAGAAGGAATTGTCAGAAGCCTTTCTGGGAGCAGCACCGCGCTTGGAGTAGTTTACTTCCAGATCACAGAACAAGATGTTTGTATTTATTTTCCCTCAAGTAAAGTTTCCCTGCAAATGTCCAATGTGTAATATATTCTGTTATTTAATTCCAGATTTGAAGGTTTGCTTCTCAGGGGTTCTGGCAAGTTTTTGCTATTGGAATTAGTAATGAGGAACACTGGAACCGTGGAAGTAAACCATGCAGTCTAATCAGATTGTTAAAGGAAAAGCAATCCAAAAATGGGACTGTTTTAGAACCAGACTGGTGCTGGATGTAACATCGCAAGATGCTTCCTGCACAGGTTTTCTGTTTTGTTTTGTTTTGTTTTTTTCTGACGGGGTGCAAGCACAAATGCAAGGGAGAAGATCTTCACTCTTTCTCCAATAAGTAAAGGAAAGATGAATTTAAAAGAAGTCAATTTCAAAACACAGTAGCTCGTATGATAAAATTTTTAATTATTTATTGATCTCTAAGGAGATTAAAGTACTGAGCTAGGTAAAACTCCTACAGCATTCAAGTTGTTTTGCTTGAGTAAGGACTGTTGGCTTAGACCAAAGGCTTCTGAGAATTGCTTTATAAAAATAGTAATTGATATTCAGTGCTTTGTTGATGCACCACCCACATATATTAGGGAAAGCATCTCAGCTTTTAAAAATTATTTCAGACCCGCGATAAGCATGAGTGTAAAAGTGTCTTCATTGCATTCTTTTATCTCAGAAATGTTGCCATAATAAAATTCTCATTAAGAAATCCAGAAAAATGGAGACATGAAATTTCTTTCTTTGCGCTGTTATGTTTTAATAAAGTAGGGATAACAGAGTGTTTTTTGTTCTTGTTGTTTTGTTTCTTACTTTTTCTGGAAAAGTGGAATGAGGGATCTTAAAGGAATAAATCAAAATTCCAACAATACGTATAAACTCCTGCAAAGCTTTAAAACAGTTTTATTCCTAAAAACAAATAGCTGAATTAAAATGACAGAGAGCTGCATCAGGTCCCATCTCAAAGTTTGTTCCTGATGACTAAAATCATACCAAGTTTGGGCCTTTGCTTCACATTCAGTAAAAAAAAAAAAAAAAATTNAAAGATATTATTTCTAGCTTCATAAATTGAATTTTTACTTCTGTAAGTTTTCAACAAAATATTTTTAGGGAAAAAAATACAAACCAAAAATTAAACAGAGCATTAGCCACATCCTTTACTGTCTGAATTTACCAGTTTTTGTCTGCCTCTTCCCTGGTAAACAAAGTAGAAGACATTACGTCTTTTTAATCCTTCCCACTAATTTCTTCTGAGTTTGGTACCTACGTTGTTTCAAATACAGCCTTGCGCTACTGGGCTAGAGCACGTAACTCCTCTGCTCCCTTTTTTTTTTTTTTTTTTTTTTTGTGAATAGGTTCCAATAAAATAGCATGACATACCCTAAAACAAGGTGGGAATATGAGAAGTGCCTGTATGGACTTTTTACCCGTGTCCTAGGCTTAAGTATAAGTAGATATTCAGACAAAAATATGTGACCAGGTGAAAATCAGACTACCATTTCACTGAAGTAAAGAGATTCTAACATCTACAATCCTGGAAGTATCTATTGCTTTTTAGGAAATGGCTTGTATGAGAGCTCTAATGGAATGAGACCAAGAGAAAACTAGTGAAGAAAAATTCTTTCTTTCTGTAGACTCAAGATCTTCAAAAAGAGGCTGTTTTCAGCCCTGCAGCAGGGACGCTGAGAAGTGAGCCTAGAGATGACCAAATGACACAAAAATATCATGTTGCATGGTAAGAAGGTCCATTTGAATGACCTAACATTGTAGCTTAAAATGGCCTGCTGCAAGCCCAGACTTCCAGAAACAAGGTTCCCACTCTGCGCTGTGAGTCAGGACTTCCAGATTGATCCTCTAATGCAAATGGATATTCTGAGAAACGTTTGCGTCCAGTTCTTTCACTTCCATTTCAAAAAAGAGTGTTGTCAAACTGACAAGGATTCAAAACTGAAATGGCCCAAGACCTGGAAAACCTACCTTAATGGTAAAAAGAGGGAAATCTGTGCTGTTGGTTTTTTACATTAAAAGGTTAAGAAATGAGATGACAACAGTTTGAAAGTACCTGCATTATTTCTTGTAATGATATGCTTAATCTGGTGGATAAAAGTATAGTATATAGGGTCTGAAGCTATACATATAGGAACTGGAAATAATTCTAATTTTTAAGAGCAAATGAAATTAACCTTTGGAATGGATGTGGTGGTTTCTCTGTGAACTTCTAGAGTGAAAGTATATACTGTGATTTGTATTTTAAAATAAAGCATATCATGTTTCATATTGTAAAGAAATAGTAGATTAATTTAAATAATATGTTGTTTGTAATGACATTGGATATTTTTAAAGAGATAATAACATTGAAGCATAAGCTATGGATTTGATGAAAAATTAAATGAAAGCACTGCTTTTTTATTTGGGTGACACAGAAGGTATGCGTTAGCATCAGACTCATACTATCAGTTCAGACTGGTGTTAATTTTGATTTCAATCCAGAGTTGAAAACACAACCTGCCTTGTACAGTAAAGACAGAATTATTTCAAACATAAAAGACTGCATGTGAATCAAGACTCTTGCGCTCCAGTATGACATAGGCCTATCGGTCATTTCCATGAACATGTATGGTAATGCTCCAGCAGTTCCAGATTTTCTTCCTCTCTCAGCAGCTACACTAGCCAATAACCAAGTAGCTGGGAAAAAATTCCAATTGTTTTTCTCATTGTATTTGTATTCAAATGTGAACATCTCTGTGTCTGACCCTTGGAGGTCCCTGAGATGCCCCAGGACTGTTAAGTCTACAGAGCAGGTATGTTTGCTCAGTGCCCGTAAACATTTATTCTTCATCTTGGACTGGAAGCACACGGGAGGCCACCTAGTCAGAGCCTAAACACTGATCAGTCCTTGCTGATGTTACCTGTCAGTTTGTCTCCTCAGAGTCTTCTTCAACATTACTCAATTTTCAGTAGCCCAAGCTGCAAGCTGAGCTGGACTAATTAATCTGGAAAATGAACAGATTTGATCAAACCTGAATGTTTAGCAAGTCTAAACTGACTGTTATATTGGTGGTACAGTAAGAATAAATTACAGACTCCAAAAGCTGAAACAAAACACTTCTTAGGAGCTGTGCTACTTGCTTTTAAAGATTTACAAAATATAAAAGTATTTTAATTTTCAGTATGTTAGGGTAAAATCTGAGACAGTCCAATTACCATAGAAAGCATGGTTTCTTCCTTCCCATTTGGAGTGCTAAAAGAGTGACTAGATATATCTGCTTATTTAGAAGTATTGCAGTTGTATTGGAACAACTGATATAAAAACACGCTATCCCACGCTCCCACTTTTCCCGCTATTTGCCAATTTGTAATTACAGTATGTAAATACACAGCAGAATGGGTCTTTGGTTAATCAAATTGATTTAATTGCTGAATCCCCACAGATGAATGTGAACAGAATCTTCTCTTTTCTCATTTTTGTTGGCAAAACAGAGCCACACAAATGATAAAAATTCCACCAGAAATGGGAACAGGGTTTGAATAACTCTTTGAATAACTTTTACTGAAAAACTGCTAGAACACCTGTAGTCAGATTCAAAGGACTTTAACAAGGAAATTCCTCATAATTTTAGTGTTGTAGATTATGGTGTACACTGGGGACACTGAATTAATTACCCCTTTGTGGATTATCAATGCGTATATGTCTATTTTTTATGGAAATCTGGCATTGCTTTTCATTTTTTGAATTATGCTATTAAAAGGGCAGATACAGTAACATACCAGAAATGTTGCTAAGAGTTCACCAGATATGATTATTCATTTATAGTCTGAATATAAAACTCTTATAATAGTTATGAGTGTTATTGTTAATACCACATTTAGCACTAGTCATTGGAATAGTAACATTATCTTGATCACTTTTGGCAGGTAAGTGAATCATATAATCTAAAGAAAGCAAGCTTGAAGATGTCCTTGACAAAATAGTGGGTTGTTAAAATTTGATGGCTTCATGAGCTAGTAAAAAATACATGCAACTTTCAGAGTTTGGGACCTGCATTGGATGCATTCATGCTGTAGTGCCCAGGAGATTGTCAGTTCCACAGGCCAGGTCAGAACTTTTCCCATGTCTCTGTGTGAAGGTAAGAGATATTCCTGTACTCTCCTTTGTGAACCCTAGTTTCTGTGCAAAGAACACTTGAGTGTGCACTCTTGTAGATGTGCTAGTCTGAAGGATTTGAGTATCAGAGTCACAGAGTGTGCTCTGTTATGCATCAGTGAGAAGTGGAGCCTCGAATCAACATCTGTTGGTGATATTTGGGATAAAATAAAATCAAGCCATTTTTTAGAGACACTTTGTCAGCAGCGGACCCACTGTATGTGAAAATCCATCTTACCCTACAAACGTATTGGGGCTTAAACCCCTAAAGTCACTCAAGAAACCCAATCTCAGTCTTTCCAAATCCTGGATGAATGCTGTGATCATTTTTGAACATTATATAGAGGGGAATAGGAATGGGAATAGGAATAGGAGTAGAAATTTTTCTTCAGCTGTCCTTTGAACAAAGTCAGATGTCACTACATATTAGGTCCCACTCCAGAGGAATTCTCAGAGGGCCTGTAAGAGTTAGCTCATCCCAGGAGACTGAAGAAAAATCTTATCTTGATCATATTTTGGCACAGATAGGTTGTAGGCTTTTCTGCCTGCTAATTTACTAAGCTGCTTCTATGAACCTTAAAAAANGTTTATTGTCTGTTGTTTTTTTTTTTTCACTGACAGTTGCTAATTGAATAAGATATATTTTGTAGAAATAATAAAATTTACAAGGTGCTTCTTATCTGTGAGTGATAGATCACAGAAATGAGGAAGATTATTCAAATGAATTAAAATGAAACATAGTTTTCTGGCTCTTTTTTTAAATTTTTTTATTTTTTTTACTTTGGAACCTAAACCAGACTAATTTACAAAGAGATCTTTTTATTTTACAGCTTTTGTTATACCTCTACAGAGACAGTTATATAGATAACAGGAGAAAGTATGGCACAGTTCTGGTAAGGAGATAGCAATACTTTTCACAAACCAAATCAGACACATATTTACAGTTCTCACTACTCCTGCACTCTTTGAATGTACTCTTGCTATTCATTCTTACATCTGGATTTTGACCCTTCTTTTGCATACATTTTTCCCACCTCCAAAATACGCTGCTGTTGAGCCACAAAATAAACATTCACTAAAATCTCAAATTAAGCTTCCTTGAATGAATTGTGGAGGGACTTGATCCTGCACTCGCTGAAATACATAGAAGTTTTAGTCGCAGATCACACAAGCAAATGAGACAAGGAGCCTTATGTTCATAATACCTGGGCAACCTCCAGAGCTGCAAAACTGGAGCCTTTCTTGTAAGAGTTGTAATTCTAGAAATCTGCTAATAATAAAAATGGAATTTGGGAGATTTTTAGTTTGAACTCAGGCATTCCACTTAGGTCATGATCCCAAGCACTTCTTCAGCATGTTTTCCCCTTATGAATTATTAATACAGGGTTTGTAATGGGCTCACAAGTGACTCCAGAGTCCTTATTAGTAAATCATGGTCACCATATCAAGCTGAAAAATTCACAGGATATATAGCAAGGATAGTATTTCATCTCTGCTGAATGTTTTTGATAGAGAAAATAAATAATAGCAAAATATAAGGAAGTCTCTGTTCTCTCTAAATATTAATTTATGTTTTACAAATTTGGATCGAAGTTCCTAAATATGGCAAGATTTTTTAATTTTAGTCCTTGTTTTTTTTTTAGAAACTTTTTTTCTGATTATTTTGTGAGAGCTTGCATTACAGTTCACTTACTCTCCATATAAAACAATGTTGGAGCTTCTTTATTATTATTTTTAAATATACAGCATCTTAAAAAAATATAGGGCATACCTGTATGTTTGGTGTCTGTTTACATTTTCTGTAATGTAGTCATTAAGCACACAACGTAGACTTAAAGGATGTCAAAACTGACAACCACACTATGATTGATGATGCTGTGCTAGACTAATTCTTACCAGGTGTGGTGTGATGTGAATTCAAATGTAGCTCAGGGTTCTTATTTGTATTAGCAAAGTTGTGCTTTGTCAAACTTCTGCGACTTCTTAACCCACTAAATCTATCTTCTAATCCAAGTTTTTCTTCACCTTATTGCTGTATACAATATTTTTCTTCCCCTCTCTCAATAAAGCAATCTTTACGTCTTCGTCTCTGGTCGGGGTTTCTTAAGACATCCAGTTCATGTAAATTCGAGAAAATACCAAGTCTGATGAGGTTATGTTAATTAAGTGTAAAATCTACATAAAGGCTTCCTAAGTGACTTGAGCTAGGGTAGGCAAAATTATGTAGGGTGAAATTCACTCCATCAGCATAAAGCATAAACAGGAGAGCTTTATGTGGATAAGGAGTAAAATCCATGGTCTTCTACCAGAAAAAAAAGACTGTAGCACAGACTTCTTTGGTCCCTATACACATTGTCTCCACAGTCATTCCTCATCGCTTGCTGGGGGCAGGGGTGTGGTAGCATCAAGTTATTACCTCATGTTAAGGGTCAGTGGGAAATATTGGGTACTTCCACTTCTGAACAACAAGAAGCTCTTTATATCATGGGGGTGCTTGAGCTAAACTTTTAGGTTTGCTTTTCTTCTATTAATTTTTTATTTCTCTCTCCTACCCTCCTCCTTTTGACTTTGTTCTCACTGATTACAGTGTCATCATCTGGATTTTTGGCACACCAAGTATCCAGTATCTTAGACAGCTAAGAGCTGTACTGGCATGGGGGTGGGCAAAAGAGATGCATTTTTTTGTTTCCTTGCTGGCTGATCAATCATGTTTGATTTTATTAATCTTGATTTTATTTCTATTTTTTAACAAAGATAATCAACTTTCAAACAGTTCTGAGACACTAGAAAACACGTATAGTGCAGAAAAGTTCAATTTACTCCAACATTCAAATAACCTCAAATCCTAAGCAAAGTGATTCAACACATCATAGCAAGCCACAATGAATGTTGCACTGTTAATTTCTGAAAGTACCTATAACCCCCCACCTCCACCTTCCCCCTTTCACCCCCCAAACACTGTTTCACTCAAGTTGTTTTTTAAATGAGTGCTTTATCATGCAATTATCCATTGATTTGAATGAGATTTTGCAAGGATAAAGACTGAGGAATGAATTTGGGATGTGATCTTAGAGAAAAACCCAGTCCCTTCTTTAAATGATGCAGAGAGTCACTATACAGGAAAGTTGTTATACTATTAATACACAGCAGTGGAGGAAGAAGGACCAGCGTGTGGGACAGTAACATGTGATGTATCAGTCTGCAAGGGACTGACAGCCTCTGGTAGCAGAAAGGCCAGAGTGGGGATGAAAAAATATTTGGGGGTATCATCAAGATCGTTCAGCTATCTCCTCCATGATTACCCTGAAATAGCTCTGTTGAAAATCACAGTCAGGGCAGAGGTGAGGGGAGAGGAATGAATTTTCGTTCCATCAGCAAATGTTGTAGTTGCCTCATTCCCTAAAATATCACAGAAAATCATTATTTCAGTTTGTCAGTCCTAGTAACAAGCATTGAGGGTGGGCTAAGAATCTCATTTAAAACAAAGAAACAAAAATTAAAATGAAACAAACAAAAAGCTAGTTTCTCATATTTAGATAATCTTAAGCGTGGGCTGTGTAGACTTTAAAATATCTGGAGGCCAGAGGAGGTTATAGTGACCCCTGCAGGCAATATAGTAACCTGTAGGGAAAGAATTAGGAAAACTAACATTTTAGCATATTAAATCATAATTTAACATTACATTATTTTTTTTTTTCTTGTGGCAGCTTCCCAAACATTTCTAGTGTTTGGGAACTTGCAGATGAAATTTGGCAAGTCAGGGTAGAAATTTTGATGGAAGAGTAACAGGGAAACGGGGACAGATTTTCATCAGAGCTGAGCTTAGCATCAATTTGCTGATACAGTCTGTGCCCTCAAAGCACATTACAGTTTTTGCAACAGTGAAATAGATGTAAGGAGCGAGCCCTAAATCTGCAGCCCAGACAATATGAATTGTCCTCAAACAAGAGGGCCTTGTTACACAGGTAACTGCATTTCTTTCTGAATCATTACAATGGGAATTAGAATTTCACCTTTATGTCCAGTTAGAAAACTAGGAGAAAAACAATAGAAAGGTTGCTGTGTCAGCATCCACTTCATTGCAAACATATCAAAGTACATCAAGTGCATAGGCTTCTTATTTGATATTTGCAGTTAACTTTATTTGATACATACAAAGTATTCTCATATAAAAATATGAGGACCAAAGGACTGCTGATGTTACTAAGAAGACTGTTTTCACTGATTTGAGATGAAATGTTGCCCAGTGCTGGAGCCATGTGGGGTGGATTACACAGCACGTGACTGAATAAAGGAAATTTATCACGAGCAGCCTCATAACTGGGTGGAACTCAGACAATTCTTGGAAGCCTTATTAGCTTTCACAGATCACTCACTCCCATTTTCTTTATGCTACTCACTCTTTACCTCACTTTGGTTACTGGCATTGCATTTGTTTCTTCTTGCTGGAGTCCTTGGCTTGTATTGTGCTCTGGCTAGATCACTTCTGGCTGGGACATTTTCTCCACCCTGAGTTGGTGTTAGTGGTAGAAATCTACTTTAAGCAGATTTTCTAGGAGGCTTGGCTAGGCGGGATTATGTATTTATATTGATGATTATTTGTTGCATCTGTATTTCAGCCTTAACTTAATATTAAGTGCTGATCTGCTTTCTGGCCATTGTTTTGGCAGCTGTAGAATGTCCTGACAGATTTGTGAAGGGATGAACTATTCAAGTATTACTTCCCCTCATAATAAAAATGCAGCCTTTGCTTTAACAGCCCCACTGTCTTACTCACTGCTTTCTACCAGAATCAGTAGATGATCTCACTGATCAGAAATTGGGTTTAGCAAAACAAAAATTAAAGCAGAAGAAAGAAATTTTGGAGATCTATGCTAATGTGTTCCTATTTGCAAATCATATAAGGTGTTTTTGCAGCAACTTTCCTCATGCTGTCCATATCTGTATTCATGTTACCTAACCAGATGTTTACCACTCATGGTCGAGTTACTGGTTTTTAAACAGCTACTAGCTGAGCCATGTAGTATCCTTCAAACATAAATAGAATGTGAAGTAAAGATACTTAAGGTAGCACTTTTTCACTTTGAGCTTCTCTGAGACATATTTTCTCTCCTTTGTTGAAGGCTGAGAGTTTACAAAATTACTATGTTTGAGCTGAAGCATGGTAGCTCTATTTGCCATATAGTAGCTTTGATTAATGTCTGACACCTTAATGGTTTTTTTGTAATATATATTTCTCTTGAATTTATGTTATGATTTAATCTTTCTTGGTAAATAAATCTGGCTCATTTTTGTTTATCTCTGTTTCTATAGCAAGAAAAAAAGAAAAGGCAGGAAGTCCCAGGCTACCTTCTACCCACAAGAATAACAGAAGTGGAAGAAAGGTTGAATGCAGCAGAAATGACACAAGAATGGATTTCAGCAGAGGGCACTGAAGAAGAATTACCTCTGAACATAATATGCTGGCTAAAAAAAGCACAACTGATAGCTGCCAAGACCATTGTGGACCTAAAATGCTAGCAGTGGTCAAAGCAAATTAAAATTTATTAAGGGACCCTCATGTATAATTTTACCACAGCAGGATTATACTACCAGCTCTGCAAAGGGAGATTTAGTCAAGTAATTCTCATTACGGGGCAAAACCCCTCTGACTTCTGCAGGTACTTTGCCTGATTAAGCACTGAAGAACCAGGCCCTAAGGTTGGCACAGCTGAGCTCTAACCTGTCTGTCTTTATGCAAGCCACAGCTTCACGTACCAGCTCCAGCTCATGCAGAGGAATCTTACTAGGCACTCTAATCCTAAGGGGAAACATTTCATTGCAATGCACAGCAATTTGCATTCTTTCACAAAATTCTGCTATTACATATCCATTTTTCTCTTGATAAAAGAGATCAAGAAGTGCACACTCTCACACTACACATGCAGGCTTTCCATACAGGAGGCCTGGAATCTACATTCAAATTCAGGCTGGAGGAGATCTGGCAACTTCTAGCTCTTTATGGATTTATGCTGTTCTAATAACAGTCACAAATTACTGATAATTATCAAGGAGGGAAGTTACTGTGGTGGGGTTTTGTTGTTGAGTTTCTAAGACATTCAAGTGTATCAAGACATTTCAGAAGTATCCAGTGCCAAGGAGTTCTTAAGCACCACAAGCCCTGTGAGCTTGAGCAGATGCTTTTGATTTTGCTCACTGCAGGTCAACCTATTGTTGTTAGTTACTGTCTAGAGCAGATGGAACTGAAGTTATGTTGGCACAAAGGAAATTGCAGAAGGTAGGCACAAATTTATCCAAGTGTTTCAAGGTTTAAGTCCTACAGTTAGGGTTTATGTTATACAGCCCATTCTAACACCTTCCTCCTAGGAATGTCCTGGGAAAATAAGGACATAATCAAAAAAGACATTTGTGATCCACGCAACAGTGCATACTGTTGCATCCCCTCCACCCGTAAGCACTAAGAAGATCAGAGCACATTGAACAAGAGTCAATCCCTGTTCATCAGTGACCTTTTACAGGAATTTGTATTTGTCTGTACCACAATGGTCCATGAATAAAATGTGGCAATTCTTTGCCTACAAGGAAACAGGGCAATAAGTAGACGAAATGGTAGGCAAGTACTGCATCAAAGGGGCTATTTAAAGTACCTAGAAAAGTTTGATTGTTCAGTATAAAATTCTCCTGTAGGCAAAATAAAATACTTTTACCTAAGAAGCTGAACATCTCAACAAATTTGCAAGGTAAGCAAACCACCTGGTATTCTCAGAATTGGCTCTTTTGTAGATTAGATGATTCAAAAGATTTTTTTTTTTTTTTTTTTTTTTTTTTTTTGGCTTAAAGTTATCTTCTTCCTCAGAGAGAAGTTTGGCTTCCTCTCCAAATGTTACCATGCTAGCTTTGGCCTTGGGGACTTTGAATAGAAATTTTTATATGTGCACACAAGAAAAAAAGGGAAAAATCTTAAATGAATTTAACATTTCTTGTCCCCTGCTATTCAACCAGTGAGAATTTTGAGGTACTTACTCAAATGAGGTACACAAGTTAATGATACTCATCCAGGCAAGGTTTGCTGTATGAATCTTTCTGAAGACCGGTAGCTTTAACATATTCAGAAGGACTATTAAATAAGGGGCTTTTGTACCTTTGTGATCTATTTTTTGTTTGGCTTGGTGTGGAGTTTGGTTTATTTTTGTTTTGTTTGTTGGTTTGTTTTTTGTTTCTTTTGTTTTTTTTCTTTTTTTTTTTTTTACTGCCATTTGAGGAGAAACTAACAAACTTTTTTGATTCAAAACTAGTTGTGCAGTCAAACAAAGTTAGTAGTTGTAACAGGTGTGATATATTTTTAAGGACAACATCCAAGTTGGATATCAAAGTAAATTTCATTAGGTAGCTATTCATTATGTTATTGGAGGAATGAGAATCCATCCCTGCCTGTTCTGGTATTTCAGTTAAAGCTTTCTAAAGTAAATCCTTTAATTTATGAATAGTAGTTACATAATAGTACATGATGTATAGCAGAACCAGAAAAAGGTGAAATGATTTTGGATAGCACAGGAACCTGAGTTTTCAAGAACCAAGAGACATCAAAGGAAGTCTGAGGCATACCAGCTCTGTAGTTCAGGAAAAGCTGCTGTGTCTTGAACCTCACTTACCTTGTATCTGTTTAAAGAACAGTGTGCTGCTACAGGGGCCACAGAATGGTATAATCAGTGGACTTAGTGCTATCAGTTGCAGTGTCCTCACTTCTCTCCCTCTTGAGACAGATAGGATTTTCCCAGAACTGTAATGCTTTCTAAAATTGCAGGAGCCAAAGACTTACAATTATAAAACTCAGGCAAGAACTTCCCAATGCTGTATTGCATTATACATTGTATGACTGTCACTCAAAACAGAAATAATTACTTCCAGCTGCACCTTGTATTTTAGTTGCAGGTCAGCAGGCTTGAATTGTGGTAAACTTGTCACCTTAAAATCATTTGCAAAATTTAATATAAACTACATCCACCCATAGTGTAAACAAGCTGGAAATGATAAGCAGTTTGTAGTATTTCGCCAAACAACAAATATTAAGAAATAAATATTTTCTTGGAATATTAGGAGAATAAACGATCTATGTTTTCAGTCTTAATTTCAGCTTCTGATGAGATGAATCAAACATTCACATCCCAGCTGCTTCTGAATGTTCTAAGTGGAATTTCTTGGAGCAGCGTGAGCAGGTGGTGTTCCTACACAGCTCCAAATAAAGTTTATACGTGCTGGGGATGCTGGCTGCCTTACATACAAACATGGATTCAGATGACTGTATTTCCCTTAGTGCACATATTTGGTCATCTTAGCATGAGGCTGAATGGCCTTCTCAGGGTCAAAGCAACAGGTACAGAGACGTTGCCTGGAGTCATTCTTTTTCCTAAGCTGAAGGCCACAGTTTTATGTGTCTGAACCATAGCTGTATGCATGCTAAAGAGTGGACTGTTTTATGCATTTTGCATGCTTTTTGTACTGTGGTGCCAAGGGTGGGATATACAATGCAGGCCAGAAATTTATGGAAGCTGTCTGAGGCTGCCAGGCCTGTTGGGGTACTCCAGAAAAGCATGCCATGTGGGTCTGCGGAGGAGTAAGCTAGGTTAGACACAGCTCAAACCTGGCTTCTGTGTAGAGGCAAAATGCTAATGTGCCCTAGCTGGTAGACCAGTTCCATGTATCCCTGCTGGAAAATGCTTTGTGTGCTTTTTATTGGAGCTCAAGTTAAAATTGACTGGCATGAAGTGCAGAGAATAGGGATTCCACATCGAAGAGACACATCCAATAAAAGTGCTTGCAAAGACTTCACCTTTAGCAAGATAACCTATTCTTTGCCCTTCCTAAGCTCCTCTTTGAGAACCCAATCTCCTGTAAGTACAGATACGCAGCTACTTAAATACCTGCTCTGAACTGCACCTTAGAGGACACTATCATTTCTGGCTGTAGAGGGAATTTATACAGCTCAGTTTCACAAGGTTCGAGTCAGCTTTTGTGACTATCCATCCTGTGTGCTCCATATTGACTTGGATTTTCATCTTATTTTAACCAACTCAACAGCAGAGCACAGATTTGTCATGCTGTTGTAGGCAATTTTGGTTCTCTCAAGTCTGTTATTTCAAGACTGTTTAAGACTCCACCAGATGGCTACTATCCATGCCAACACTCAAGGGAGCACAAAAGGACATAAGAAATCTAACTGTTGCCCCTTATATCTCACCAAAAGCACAGCATTCTTCCGTGCTGAGGACCCGGATTGAATCAACAGGAAAAATTTCACTTTGAGCTGGAAGTCTCAGACTGGAGCAATTTTGTTCTGTATCACTGTCCATTCCCTCTGCTTTATAAAAGTGATGTAAAAAAAAGTTTAATTCAGTCAAATATGTGGCTTCTAATCCACAGTGTGAAATATCTATCTAAAGTAATGTATCTTTTAACATGGCAAGTTGCTTCATGGTCCATGTGGATAAAGAAGTGTGAACACTTCATTCCTGACTTAACGTTATTGGACTGCCAGAACCCAAAGCAAGAGTTTCTTCTCCAGCAGTCTCTTGTTCTGCCTTTTAGTGTGTTTTTTAATGCTACTATTTGGCAGTGGGGCTAGAAGATTCATAACCTAAAGAAACAGAACCAAATAGTTGCTTTGAGTGGTTGCAGCTAAGATGTCCCATCACAGTTAGATTGCCCAGATTAAATGTGCACTTGTTGCTTATCAACGCTGAATATGTTCAGGGAATGCAAAAAAGTTCTAATAACAGTGAATCTTAAAAAAAGTTCATATGCACAAATTACCTTCTACTTTACATTAGTAAGACATTATTTTTTACATTTTGTTTTAATGCCGTAGCCCCTTGTAGCCTTTGAGTTATCTCTTGTGCTAAACTTTCTTAGATGGCATCTGTTGAGAGATCTTTAACACTGTTAAAAGATGATTTGTGACTATGTTTCTTACCTCAGTAGATTTGAGCCAGTTTAGGATGTTTGAAAATATGAGCAATGTGAGTATCCTTAGAGGGAGAAATGATTAATAATAAATTTAGGAATGTTTGAAAAGAACCTCTGAGAAAGATGAACTATAGGTAAAGACTAAATTAAGATGGAGGAACTGTATATTCTGGAGATATGTAATTAGAATGAGTGTATGAGAAATTTAATATTAAAAACCCAAAATATAGACTCAAGTCCTCAGTGGAGGCATCTGGACAACTGAGGAGAAACACAAGAGACCTTTCTACTCTTTTGCTCCTAGGCTATGCTATAGATTTCTTGAAGTTTTCCTAATTCTCATAGAAGGACATTGGAAAAAAAATATTCTAGCTTGTTTACAAAAACAAGGTAATTAGATAAAAGAGTATATTTGCTCTCTACAGCTACCTAAAAGAAGATTGTGGCGAGCTGGGAGTCGGCCTCCTCTCCCACATAACTGGTGATAGGACGAGAGGGAATGGCTTCAAGTTGTGCCAGGGCTGATTCAGGTTGGACATTAGGAAAAATTTCTTCTCCAAAAGAGTGGCTAGGTGGCAGAAAGGGCTGCCCAGGGAAGTGGATGAGTAACCATCTCTGCTCTGGTGTTCAAGAAATGTGTTAATGATGTACTAAGGGACATGGTATAGTGGGGAAATATTGGTGGTAGGTGGTCAGTTGGACTGCATGATCTTGGAGGTCTTTTCCAACCTTGGTGATTCTCTGATTCTGTGATTCTATGATTCTATATAAAAAAACTATATTTTATACATAATTCATCAAGTGTGTGTATGTGTTCCTCTACTCACACGTCTCCAAGGGGGTACTCATAACCACAAATATGTTGAAAAAACATTATTCCCTTCAAAGCAACGTGATTATTTTCTTAAAAGTGAATGTTAATGGGACCTGATCATAAAATAGTCCTTTTTCTCTAGTGAGAGGTAACAGCTTTCAGGAGTAGATATCTGTAGATGCTAGCTTGTCCTGCTTTTTATCAGAAAGCTTTGAACCATTTGAGATTAGGCTTCTATCTCCTGATCTACAGTCTTCAGCCAAGGTTTTAGCTATGTCGAATCACTTGATTTCTGCCATTTGAGGATACAACCAATCTGACTAAATGAGCTTTATACACAGAGAAACCTAACACCTACGTTTTCATAGGAGATTTGTTCTGAGACCTAATCAAATTCTATCAGACTAGCTCCTCAGGAGTCGACAATTGCAATAAGAAAGAGTATCTGTTGCAACCTTTTAGTCCTTTTTTTTTATTTCCCAGGATAGGAAGGGACTTGAACTTTTAAGTTTGTTCTGTGTAAAACAATAAAATGCAATGTTAAAATATGTTTGCAACCCCTCTGACCAGAGGAATTGAAAAAAACAGTTGGGATTGTCTTTACTGACTATGCAGTGAATGTCAAGACCGACTGGAGCAGATACCTTAAGGCAATTACACCAGCTCATATCAAAAACATATGAATAACTTGTGATATAGGATTAAAAAAAAAAAAAGCAATTCAAGATATTCAAGATAAACAGATGTGTCATAGAAATAATCAAATTCTTATCTATGATTCTACATGAGATAGTTGATAATGAAAAGGTGGTTTTTTACCATGGACATTCATCCTCCACTGTGTTTTGCTGGTAACAGGCAAATTAAACATGACTATAAAGGTCTACTCTATTTTCTTTTTTCATCAGAAACTAGAAATATTTTCTTTCACTAGTGTCTAGAAGATCCAAAACACCTCTCTGCAGTCAGCATTCAGGAGACACACAACATATGGTTGCAGAAAACTGGCAACTGAACAGTTTCACATTCTCCAAGTAGGCACTTATTGAAGATTCTCAGAGGACTATCAACACAGCAAATACTCCTTTCTGTTGATGTACTTTTTTACTGTAGTGACCTAAATAATCTTCTGATAATGAAGGCATTTTAGTCACATACCTTATTTATTCAAAATCAAGTAATGAGTAAGCTTTGTTTAAATTACTGCATATGATAGGAAAATTGAAGAAGATACATGTATCAGCAAGGATGAATGCTGGCTTTTTATTTTTCAAATAATTTCTGTATGTTCCATTCCTAAGACACAGTGCATTTTTGCCTTCACTTCAGTCTAGTAGTTGAGGTCATTCTAGGTGTCCATTTGATACTACAACATGCAGAGCAAAAAAAAAAAAAAAGATATT
>JACDJE010000226.1:649606-713847 GCA_016647715.1 Pavo muticus
TTTCTGAAACATTACGGCTAAAACTTAAAGGTTCAGTCCAGTTCAACATTCAGAGACCTGCATATAGGTGTCTAGCAGTGTTTTTATGCATCTGAAGTAAGAAACTGAATTCCCACTATAGTCATTCAAGGTCTTATCAGCATGGTCAGTTGAGTCTATGGAGTTTATCAAATGCTGATATTTCTCTTACACTGAGTGAATTCAGCTTTGCTGAATAAGATCTCAATTTATTGCCCAAACATATGCATCTGAGATGCCCTGAAAACCTTCCTGGCCAATTCTTATTGGTCTAGGAGACCACAAGTCCTGGGATTGTTCAGTCTGGAGAAGAGGATGCTCAAAAGGGACCTTATTGTTCTCTACGGTGACCTGAAAGGAGGTTGTACTGAGGTGGGGGTCAGCCTTTTCTCCCATGTAACAGCAATATGATGGCCTTAAGTTGTGCCAGGGGAGGTTCAGGTTGCATATTAGAAAAAAATTCTCAGAAAGAGTGGTGAGGCAGTGGCACAATCTGCCCAGGAAGCTCCAGAGACTCACTGTCTCTGCAGGTGCTCAAGAAACATGTAGATGTGGCACTGAGGGACATGGTTAGTGGGCAGTACTGTTGGTACGTGGACGGTTGGACTGGATGATCTTAGAGGTCCTTTCCAACCTTAATGATTCTATGATTCTATAATAAGTCCTGTGTCATATCTACAAGCCCATAAAGACATCTTAAATACTCTAGCATAAATAACATCATTAGATGTCGGTTGTATGGATGTCTGACTTCTATCATAAAAGAAGTTCAAGCATTAGCTTACTCACAGGCATTTTCTTACAGATAAATTAACCTAGATGCCTGAAGCTGAAGTTGGAACCTATCCATGGAACTCTGTATTTAGTTACTAGCTAAGCCAGTGTTGTGAGAAACAGTTTTCAAGTTAGGCACTGATAAGTCCTATGTTGAGGAATATATGCCCTTGTTCAGCTCTGTCCCTAAATGCCTGGAGAAAACTGAATCAATTTTACCTGAGCCTAGAAACAGATGTACAAAGGTCATTCATATTTCACGTTTAATGCCACTAATAACTTTTGACTTCAACTCTTCATGAGAGTACTGATTCAAATGCTTACTATACATTTCTTTAAGACACAGGATAAAACTGCTGCCAGATTTCAGTTCTAAACAAAATAAAATTGTTTACGTTGCTTTTGTATTTGCTTTGTGTGATAACTGCCATAACTACCTTTTCAGTGTATTACTAAACTCAATTAGAAATTCTCACTTGGCAACTATGTGCTGCAGTATTTTGCTGAGACTAATGAACAAATTTTCATAAAATCAGCTTGTGACCATGTGATGACTATTAAAACTTATAAAACCACTAACAATTATCATGAGGAAATCAGCATACTGTGGCAGTGTTATAGGGTGCATCATGAACCAAAGTACTTTTAGCTCATCAGAGATTCGCCTGTTCATGCTGGAGCACAGACCCAATTTTAAGCAGACAGATGGAAATACAAACTTCTAATATTCCTCCTCTAGTCTGTACAACAAATATGTTTAGAAAAGAGGAATTACATTGACCTTGAAATACTATTGCATTGTATGCTGCACTCAAATTTCTTCTTTTCTATCATTTTCTATCAGTGCTTTTATATAAAAGCAAGTTTCTCATGTGGCTTTTTAAAAAATATAATCAAATAACTGTCACACATTGTTAAATCAGTTTATTCCATGCAAATTAGCAATTTTTTAGAAGGCTTTCATACCTTTCTTCTTTTCCACCTTACTAGTAACACTGCTTACTATTATCTGCTGTCATCCTGGATGCTAATCTTTCTCTTCAGTATATTTTGCTCGTATAGTTGATGTATCTTCTGGCAATAACTAGACTTGTCCTCTTATTACCCTTTTTTTCTTTTTTTTTTTTTTTCTTTTTTTTTTTTGCTAGCAAACTTAGAGAGTTGTAGCCATGCTGGGGATTGTTTCACAGTGCGATCTTCCAGTGATGTTCAGAGATGCTGAGACACATGCCTTAGAGAAAGCTAGACATGACCACATCATCCTACTTACATGTGTTTTATTTTTTCAGCAGTTAGAAATTTTCCTAACACTCAAATCTTTTTTGTGACCCCTATTAATCTCCATATTTTTGTTTGCTTGCTTGCTTGCTTGTTTTCTGTTTTATTCCTTTCTTATCTGTCTTCCCCACTTGTCTATTTTGTTTCTTGTAGCAGACAGCAAGACTAGGATCCTTCTTTGTTTAGGTGTCTATATATGAATATCTTCATGTGAGCTATTCACACTGGACTTTTCTTAGAGAAAATAAAAGTCCTTTTTTAGGTTGTGCTTCATCCCACTCTCACATAGTCTTCTGAAAAGTTCAAATGAATTGCTCCTTAAAACGACACATTGGTCTCCAAAGAAGCTTATGCTAACTAACATACATATCTACCATTCAGATGTCTACATCTTTACTGAAATCTGATCATATGATGAAAATAAACAATATCAGATGAATCATGCCATCTTCGATAATAAATCTAGTTTAATGGAGTCCTGATTTTGCATGCAAGTGGATGCCATAACAAAATTAATAAAAAACAGCAGTAATTTTAATGTGTATTCCTTTATACTGTTTTGCTTTCTCCACCCTGCCACAAAATGCCTGTAACTTAACAGTTATTTAGTGTTTTTCTGCTTTTGAACTTTCACTGTCCACTGAGTACTGCAACACTGAAAGTATTGTGCTTAACCTAATGGCAGTTCAATGAAGTAATCCAATAGCATACTCTAGGTGCCTACAGAAGCAGAAACATCCCGGCCATAAAAATAATGCCCTTGAAAAGCTATTTAGAGAAACATTTAGTTCTCTTTAGTCTTTCGGAATGAAGATGTGTTGTGTGAGGTATTTTATACATGCAAATGCTTCATTTTCTTTCTTTAAGTCTTTATAGTACTATTTGTTTTCAAATGAGTTTTGTGGTTGTTTCATATAGGGAATGCAAAAGTCAGGGTACATTTCACCATTCTGTGGCTAGCCATATATTTTCTTTAATAAATCATCATTGAAGATGTGAAAAAGTTTAATTTCACAATATAAATATTTCCCTTTTCAATTTGTGTGTTTGTATGTGTGTGCCAAAAACAGATTTTTCTAAAAAGCAATAACCTAAGAAACCACAAATTTGGCACAGCATAAAACTGTGCCAAATAATACTCCCATAAATAATACTCCTGTGGAAAAACTGCATGTGATACAGACCATTTATATTTATGAATCCTGAGCTTAAAGAAATACTTATGTTTTTGTTTAACCTTGTTTGGAAGCCATATTCAGAGATTTCTCACTTTTTGGTAACATAATGAGGTATAATCATAAATGCCCCTCCTGCTGTTTGTCTACTGAGAACAGAACCCTGGGCAAATAAACAATCTCTAACCCACCTAAAGTACTGATATAGTCCAAACTGGAGTAAAACGTTGAAATCATGGAGACTGGAGAGAGTATCAGTTTACATGGGAAATAATAATTACTGGGTTATGAACTGTTCTCTCTATTGAGTCTACTTTGTCTTTCATGGCCATGACATGGTGACTTGAAAATAAGATAGCTAGTGGAGCTCACTTCTATTTACCTTTTGAACACTGCTCTGATATTTCTTAAGCCAGGTTGGGGCCAGTGCAGCCAGCAGGAGAAAAGTAGAGTGTTTTTCAGACATCTTTTGGAAGAATAATTGGAAAAGACAGGCTGCAGCAATGTGAAATAAAGATATCAGGAGTAGTCATCATGGATTCACCAAGGGGAAATCATACTCAACCAAAGCTACCAACTTGGCAGCCTTCTATAATGTCTTGTCCAGCTGGGTAGATGAGGGGAGAGCAGTGGATGTTGTCTACCATGACTTCAGCAAGGCTTTTAACATTGCCTCCCATAACATCCATGTACGTAAGCTTACAAAGTGTGAGACAGATGACTGGATGATGAGGTGGATTGAACACTAGCTGACTGGCAGAGTTCAGAGTGTTGTGATCAGTGGCACAGAGTCCAGTTGGAGCTAACAGTGTTCCCCAGGGGCTGATAGTGGGTCCAATTTTAACTAAGATCTCCATCAGTGATCTGGAAGAATGGATAGAGCATACCCTCACCAAGTTTGCTAAAGGCAGGAGGAGTGGCTGACACACTAGGCAGCTGTGCTACTGTCATGGTTTTATGATTTTTGGTTATTGGTATTCCACATCATAACATCATGTAGCGCACTGGGAGTTAAAGATACCCCTTCAGAGACGATCTGATGCCTGAGAAAAAGAAATGGACTGATATGGAAAATGGCATCCCTTATTTGAGAGAATACGCTGTGGTGGAAATGTTACATAGCCCCACTTTCATTCCTAACGAGCCAGACCAAGAGCATGATCCTGAGAGAGTCAGGTGTACACCAAATATGTGGCGTATACTCACAAAGACTGCACCAGAAGGGTATGCCAGTACATTTGCAGCAATGTATGGCAGAGGGGAGAGGAGACCCCTTATAAACGAACTGATTAATAAACTTCAAGACTTTGAGTTACATTTAAACCCTCTACAAACTTGTGTTTCAGCCATTACAAAAGTAGCTGAAAAACTGGACAGAATGGAGAGCAAACAAGAAGATATAATAAACTGTCTACCATGCCTAATGCTGATGGATCCATGGTGGTATCAGATACATCCGATGGGGACCAGGATTCCCTAAACAGCCTACTGGAGGGGCTGATCAAACTGTTTTCCTCCCAACCTGCATCATCAAAAGAAGACATCCTCCTGCTCGAGCAAGTGACAACAGTAAGACTATGTCGCTTAGTCTTCTGCTTGCTGGTTTTGCTATTAAGTGAAGCAAAGTGAAAGGACCTGCCCAGGAAATTCAGTTCCTAGGTATAAAGGGAAGATGGACGTCATCACATCCCAACGGATGTGATCAACAAAGTCATTGCCATGTCTCCGCGCACTAATAAGAAAGAGACACAATCTTGTCTGGGCACAGTGGGCTTTTGGAGAATGCATGTTCCAAACTACAGCCTCATTGTAAGCCCCCTTTATCAGGTGACATGGAAGAAGTATAATTTTGCATGGAGCCCTGAGAAGCAGCAGGCTTTTGAGCAGATTAAGCAGGAGATAGCCCAAGCCATGGCCCTGAGGTCAATACAGACAGGACAGGATGTAGAGAATATCCTCTACACTGCTGCCGGAGAGAAAGGTCCCACTTGGAGTCTGTGGCAAAGAGCCTCAGGAGAGACCTGAGACCAACCCCTGGGATTCTGGAGTCAAGCGTACAGGGGATCTGATGAGTGCTAAACTCCAACTGAAAGGAGATCTTAGCCACGCATGAGGTGGTTCGGGCTGCTTCAGAAGTGATCGGTGATCGGTGAAACGCAGCTCCTTCTAGCACCTTGACTGCCAGTGCTGAACTGGATGTTCAAGGGAAAGGCTCCCTCCACCCATCATGCTACTGATGCCACTTGGAGCAAATGGATTGCGTTGATTATGCAATGAGCTCAGATGGGGAAACTCAGCCATCCAGGAATCCTAAAGGTGATTATGGACTGGCCTGAAGGCAAAAAGTTTGGAATATCACCAGCAGAATAGGTATCGTGAGCTAAAGAGGCCCCACCATACAAAGAACTACCAGAAAATGAAAAGAAATGTGCCTTGTTCACAGATGGCTCGTGTCGTATTGTGGGAAAGCTGCTGTGTGGAGCTCTACATGACAAGTTGCAGAGGCCACTGAAGGTAAAGGAGAATCAAGCCAATTTGCAGAGGTAAAGGCTGTCCAACTGGCCTTAGATGTTGCTGAACAGGAGAGGTGGCCAATGCTTTATCTTTACACTTACTCATGGATGGTGGCAGATGCCTTATGGGGGTGGTTACAGCAGTGGAAACAAAACAACTGGCAAAGAAGGGGTAAACGTATTTGGGCTGCTGAACTGTGGAAAGACATTGCTGCCCGAATAAAGAACATGGTTGTAAGGGTGCGCCATGCAGATGCTCATGTGCCCAAGAGTCAGGCTACTGAAGAACAATAAAAATAACCATCAGGTAGATCGAGCTGCCAGAAATAAGGTGGCTCAAATAGACTTGGAGTGGCAACACAAGAGTGAATTATTTCTAGCTCCCCTATCATGCACCAGCCTCTGGTAAAATTGGAGGGTACAATGGGTTGTTAAAAACCATATTGAAAGCAATGGGTGGCAGAACATTTAAGCACTGGGAGAAGCATTTGGCAGAAGCCACCTGGTTGGTTAGCACTCGAGGATCTATCAATCATGATGGTCCTGCTAGCTCCCTACATACTATGAAGGGAGATAAGGTCCCTGTAGGACATGTAAAGAGTATATTGGGAAAAGCGGTTTGGGTCTTTCCAAATTCTGGGAAGGGCAAACCTCTTTGTGGAACTGTTTTTGCCCAGGGACCTGGGTCCACCTGGTGGGTGATGCAGAAAAATGGGGATGTTCAGTGTGTACCACAAGGGAATTTGATGCTGGGGGAGTGCAGTCAGTAATTCCCTGTATATATATAAATATGTGTGTGTGTGTGTGTTTAATGTTTGGTAATTATGGTTTGTTTGTATATATTAAGCTTGATGTAGTGATGTAGAATAAGGGGTGGAATGTCATGGCTTTATGATTTTTGGTTATCGGTATTCCACATCATAGCATCATGTAGTGCACTGGGAGTTAAAGAGTTAATGCCTGTGTTCCGGGCACCTGTCTGGAAGAGAAGAAGAACTACATTCCCCAGAAGACTGTTCGCTGTGCTCAGGGGGAACACATATAAAGCCTTGGTAGGTCACCTGACCTTTTTGATCGTCAGGCTCTCTCACTGCTGCTTGTCCCAACCGCACGCCATTAGTGTAAGGCCTTCAGCTTTTTTGGACACTCTCTCTCATTATATTTGATTTATTAGCTTCAATTCTAATTATATTATATTATAATGTGTTATCTTGCATTCAGGTACCATATTTAGTAAATTAGTTTGTTTCTCCTCAGATGCCCAGAGCATTTCCCTCATGGGGAAAAGCTGAGAGATCTGTGACTGGGTAGCCCAGAGAAGACTGAGAGATGATCTTATCAATGATTATAATTATAGATTATAATTAAGGATTGGGTGTGAAGAGAATGGGACCAGCCTCTTTTCATGGTGCCCACTGATAATTACAAGGGGCAATGGGCACAAACTGGAACACAGCAAGTTCCACCTGAACGTGAGGAAAAACTTCTTTACTTTGTGGATTACAGAGCACTGGAACAGGCTGCCCAGAGAGGTTGTGGAGTCTCCTTCTCTGGAGATACTCAAAACTTCCCTGGATGTTTTCCTGTGCAACTAATTGCAGAGAACAGGTTTTAACAGGGACAAGGACTAGGTGATCTCCAGAGATCCCTTCCAATCCCTATGATTCTGCGATTCTGTAATTCTGTGAATATCTACTATGTCTAATCTTCATCTCAGGTAAATTAGAGGTGCCTATGTATAGTGTTATCTATCTATCTGCTATCTGTTACAGTGACAGGAAGATATGGTGGGGTTTTTTGTTTGGTTTTGATGTTTTGATGTTGGCTGTTTTGCTTTGGTGTGGGTGATTTTTGGTCTTGCTTTGGTTTGGTTTGTTTTTTTTGTTGGTTGGTTGGTTGGTTTGGGTTTTCATGGGTTTTTTGTTTTCATTTTTTCACAACTCCGTTTCCCTGCTCATTGGTCTAACTAGATCCCAAATACAGTATTAAATGTGAGGAATCTGTTAATGTTCGCTAATCCAATAGTGAATCGGATAGTCCTGACACAAGAAGTTGGAGTATTATTTGGGTGATGAATTTTATTGTTAGAGAGGATGTTATGATGGTACCTAAAAAAGACTTAGTTTATTAGTTTATTTTTATTAGGTTTCTGTTGTGACTAAACAAATTTGATCTGATATTAACTGAATTTATCTCTCAGTTCCCTTGTAGAACAAAAATTCTTTGGCACAAATAGCCTTTCAACATACTAGAAAAATTGGACTGGAAAATATAAATCTCTACTTTCTGGAAGGGTCAATGCTAAAAACAAACAAACAAAAATCTATAATTCTGCTTGCTTATGTTATGATCTGGAAACCATTCAAGCTTAGACTGTACTAAGATATAAACCTCAGTCACAGGAGTAATTAGGCAGGCTAATGCAGCCTATGCCAGGATCTGTACAGCTGCAGCTCCCATTCATTTACTATCTGAACTAAACTACTTTATATGTAACGTCATGTCTATACACTACCCTTACAGAATATCTACTACTTCTGTGAGAGCAACAAAGATGTATGCTAGAAAGAATACAGCTGACATGCCATAGCCCTGTCCAGTCACTGTGTCCTTTAAGACAGTGTGATGAAACAGCTAAACAAAGGCAGATGTTCAACCATTTCTCTGTATAGTGCATCCCACATCCCTCATGAGTAGAACTTGGGTTTCAGTTTGGCCTGCTATCTCACTTGATTCTGTAAATCTAGGCAGACTAGAACCCTTAATCTGCAGAGTCCATAGTCATAAATGGGAATTCTGTCGCAGAGCTTTTTGAAAAAAGACCTCACATCTTTTCCTCCAAATTCCAGGCGATGCTGATATCCAAATAAAACCTGAGAAAATGAATAATTCTGCCAGTTGGCCAATAAAAGCTCTTTCGAGTTTTAAGAGAATGTATCAGGGATATTTGCATTCTCTCAGTTATATTTCTTTTCCCCCACTCCTCTCAATTTGTTATGTTTGGCCACATTGCTGGGTCTGCTCTACTTCAGTCATTACAGACTTCAGGAGATCTACAGTTATTATTTAATAACTAGATTTTTTCAAAGCAGTAAAGCCCAGTTAATCTTGTTGCTTGTAATAAATCTATTAAATTGTGAGGTTTGGAAAATATATTCATGTTGTGAACAGTAGAAACAAACCACCAAGGCAGATTTAAATGTCCATAGACTGGTTAATGCTTTTTAAAGACCTAATTTGCCCTAGAGCAAACAGTCAGCAGCATTTTGGAGGTTGTGATTTCCAGATCTAGTAGCCACAGAAAACAGAAGTTCCAAGAACAACAAGGCTGCTGGGGACAATGATGATTAGATGATTGGCTCTAATCACCCGACTGGGTGATTATACTCAGGGCTCATACCACATTACTAACATGCTTTTTTTTATTATTTTTTTTAAACAGAACATTGCCAGGAGCAATTTAATAGCTAGGTTTGGAGTGGTAACAGACAGTCAGCTAGCAAGACGCTTGCATTAGCTCTATGCATTTATTCAGAACTTCTCAAGACTTGTTCATACACAGTCCACCCCAGAGGTCAGGGATATTCCTTGCCAGTCCAACATTCAGTAACATGAGTAAGGCACCACAGGACTTGGGCATGCAGCTTTTAATTCCTGCCCCAGAAAACAGCATCAGATATAGCATGCATGTAGTTATTGAATGGAATTCCCTGAAAACATGTACATAATGGCCTGGCTGCCCATGATAGAAATGTAATGAACCGATTAACTTTGCTGGTGCTGTCTCTAAATAAAAAGTGCAGAACTGGGATCTTGTTCAGCAGAAACAAACAGCCCTACCTCCTCTCTACCAGACAGAAAATCTGCTGCTCAAAAATGCATTGTTATTAGAAGGCTTGGCAAGTATAAATGCCTTTCAACAGGAAGTCCTTTAGCCTCTTCGAAGAGAAATTTCACACTGACAAAACCAAGACCAAAAGAGTATCCACAAAGATTCTTGAAATTAATCCTTCCTGATTTAAAGTGGAAGACAGCAAAATTTTTATTGAATCATCCTACCGCTCTCAAATTATAATGCGCTCTACTAGATTGCAGGTCAGTCACACCAATCTGGAGGATATTATTTTTTTTCTCTTTTTCCCCCCACTTATTCTTTTCATTCCGACAGCACTATTGATGAAGACCTCAGGAAAAAAAATACCAGCGCCCAAGACACTTTGATGGCCTTTCCACTGTGTAATTATACTTACTCTTGATAACACTAAAGACATGCCTTATTGGTAGTGGCACTGGCTGCTTTCCTTTTCACAGAGAGATGGATTGTTTCTGCAGGCCTTGATGGCCTTCAAATTATCTGAGCACAGAAAAGAGAGCAGAGTGAATTTTATTTTAACTCATTTTATTTCTAAATTTATTTCCCAGTAGCTAGAAGGTGATGACTGCCCCAGCAGTCAAGTCAATTGTTATCTGTGGGACTTGATTATGTTTAGACCCAGTCTCTCATTTTGAGCAAGACACAGTTAATGAGGAGAGAAATGAAAAGTGCATTGAGTCACAGTGTGTTTGTGGTAATTTGTGACACATTCACTCTACTCAGTTCTTTGTTTATTCCTTCCCCCCTCCATGCAGGTCCTGTAGAAAAAGGAACAGATAAGCGAATTCAGTGGTAGACAGTTAAGGGTGTTGAAAGTAATGAATCTATATCTCTCTATCTCTTTCCCCATTGTTGGCAGTAATTGGAGCAGTGTTCATCTATACAGTAAAATGCCAGTGAAGCCCATCTTAACGAAACATCTTTTTTTCCATTATTTTGCAACACATTTTTCATTGACACTGCTAGTTTTTATTTTCACTATGTGCCTTTTTTTTTTTTTTGCAGGCTCTTTGCCACTCTTCTAAATAATAGTCCATTAAACAGTTCACAGTGTGTGTTCTGTAGAAATGTAAAAAAGTGATTGGATGATACTAATTAAGGAGAGATTTTGTTTCCACTTACTGCAGATCAATGGTGGGTTATATTAAAGCTGCATTTTTGTGATGAGTTTAAACACAAAAGAACAGCTGTGCTAAATACATATTTCAAGGCTTACAGGTAGGTCAAATAAATCTTTCTTTCTTTGCCTGTCTATTTTAAAACTACAGGAAACTGTATGTGAGGAGTAGTAGTAAAATAAAAAGGCAAATTTCTCACTGCAGATTTTTTTTTTCACTTGTGGCAGCAGAAACTGTTAAATCAGGAATGCCAATTGCCATGCACTGAGATCCTGTTGGCTTTTAATTTACTCTATAGCCTACTATGCATTAATTTTAATGAGACTTTTTTCCCTCTGTTTTCTACAGTTGCCACTCTAAGGTATCTTCTCTCTGATTTATGGCAGCGTTAGATCCCAGGAAAAGAATGTCTTAGTGAATGAAATTTTTGCACATTTGAAACCATATTTCTTCCTTTAATCCTGAATTATTCGCAGCATAAAATTTAACCAAAACTTCCAGACAAAGATATGTTCATATGCAAAGAAGAGTGGCAGCTCATTCCAGTCAGATCAATTAAAATAAAAATGCACTATTCGTTGGCATTCCTTGATCAGCACAAACAATGTTCTAAAGAAATTCACCTGGTTGCCTCCGACTAACATAATGAATCCTGAACATATATGACAAGGAACTAAAAGAGAAAATGCTTTTCAGGCACTTGCTGCAAATATTAGAAGCACAAGACTATTTTCAAATCAATTCTCTGACTATTTTAGAAATTTATTTATTTAATACAGAGTCCTATGTAGGGGAGCTGTAGGGACCCTGATTTGATCCAGATCATCTCAGTATAAAAGAAATGTTGTTTGCACTTTCCTTGAATTAAAACAATCTGGATATCAAATCTAAAATACTTCTAGTAAAGCAAGATAACAGTAGATGGTCTTTGTATATCATGGGCTAAGGAGGCTTCCTGATAGCTTTGATTTTTCAGAAATCATGGTCACACACATTTAATATAATCCAAACAAATTTTCTATGGGAACGGATAAAAAGGTTTAATTTGGTTCTATCTCGACTACTTTAAGTCTAAACTGTGAGTTCAGTGCTGCATGCTTTCTGTCAAATCAGCTTGAATACCTGATTTATAATTCATAAGATCTTTATTCTTTGTTGAAATCTGGGTGCACTCAAACTACGGCAAGCAATTGGGTATACTGAAAGTATACCCGCCAAACTCTGCATGTACTCTCTTTTCTAAAAGGTGCATTGTGATGACTTCAAGAACTTCTTACTTGTGTGTACTTTTCTTGTCACTCCCAGCCTTTCTGTACAAATAGGAACAGGCATGGCTAGTGTGAAGGCACTACTACAAGTCTTGATCTCCACAGTGGGTCAGCTAGCCCGTGCTTCCACCAGTCACGTGAAGTTAATGGTTACCTTAGCATCTGTATTGAAATGCCTTTTTTTCTTTACACACCCTGTAATATAAATAATACCATATCACTGCATACTTTTGGTGCAGAAGCAGTAGCCTGTGGATCAGCTGATTGATCAATTCATAACTTTCCATGCAAAAAAAAAAAAAAAAATTAAAAAATCAGTCACAAAGTTCTAAGACACACAGGGGTGCATGACAGAACTTCAAAGCTGCACTGAGCCCAGCAAAAGGCCTGTTTTCAGGGGCAACAACCACTCTTGAACTGAAAACAAAGACACCTGGAAAGCATTCTACTAGTTACAGGACACATTTCCAGTGAATAAAATGGTCTTTGAAACCTGTGCTACTGTGCACCCCACACTGTTTTTAGTGTTGTTATGAACAGGGTGGATTAGAGTGAGTAGCACCACTTTTAGTTCAATTTTGGTCAACATCTCTGTAGTTGCAGAACCCACACATGCAGAAACCCTTTATTCAAGTGTGGGTTATCACTGGTATTCTCACAGCAATTTATACAAGGAAACTTTTCCTGGTATAATTCATTAAAAATTAATCAACCCATTTCTGTGCAAATCTCTGTGACATGCGTTCTTTGATGCAGTGAGTGCTGAATAGTCTTTTCTTTATTATGAAATGACACAAGTGGAACTTTCTAATTGGCTGTCAGTGATGTCATACCCAAGTAAATGCACAAGTCGGCTTATTTCCCTTATTATGAACATACTCCATGACAGACTGTGAGTTTCTGGAGAGCTCCTGCCCCTCTTTGGTGGTTAACATCCCTTTGCTGGAAAGATTACAGTTATGCTTCTATAATAGGATAGAAACTTGCCTGTGTGTTTTCTCATCTTTGTTTGCATGTGGGGGTATTTTTTCTTCTTTACTATATTCTCTTACTGATGAATTTCTATCTTTTCCCACAAGGGCAATGTATAGCTTACTGAAATTAGCAATGACCTTTTCAGACATCCTTTCAGAGCTCTTTTTCTAGGATGGTTTCACTGTTTGTGTCAAAATCAACAACAAACCTGGTCATATTCATATCTAACTAATAATTAACTGACTTCATCCAATATGCAGAAGTTTAAGCAGCCCAACCACTAAAGGGATATAGCCAAGAGTCATATGGAAAGAGTGAGGTTTTTTTCTTGTGGTTTTCATTTTATTTATGTATTTGGTTAACAGCTCCTCATTAATGCACAGTGATTGCCAGATCTCCAACCTTGCCAGGAGGGTCCACTTTCACTGCAGGAGGATGTGCTCTCCATAGAACGTGCTTTGGCAAGAACAGTACTTCTTCCATTTGTTTTTCTGTTACATGTGCTGTGCACTTACAAAGCTAGGATAAAGGGCAAATGTTTTGCTTCTGAGAGCCACCTTCCAAAAATCATGTGGCAAAGCACTACAGCTTCTAGCCATACTTCATATAGCTTTCCAAACCAAGATTACATACCCATGGTTCCTTCATCCCCTTATCTCCCACCTACTTACATCCTACTTTACATGCAGGTCCTCACCCACATACATCTTTAACCTTACACCCACCTTCAAGATCCTAGTCCTCAGAACTCTGCAGTCTGACACCATAGACAGGACCACCCTCAAACATACCACAGCTTCTTTTCCACTCTCTGATCTCACATGAGCTCTCTTTAAATCTTTCTGTTGGATCTCAATCAGGCTTTGCTGGGAAAAGACATGGCAGACCTGCGCTGTTGCTGGGAAGAGCACAGGTGTAGGCATCACCTAGGGTAGTTGATTAAAGGCCATAACCTAAGTCTCATCTTAGCTGTACATCTAGACCATTACCCCTGACATGTCCCTTACATTATCAAGCGATATATTTAAGATATATGAGGTAACAAAAGAAAAATACACTAGGAAACTCTAGCTCTTTAGGTAATTTGCTTTTATGATACTTTCCCAGTTGCCCACAATTACTATTGCTCACATACACAGTGACAATTACCCTGTGGTAATTTTTTTGCTCAGGGTCTGGAAAAGAGTTGCAGAATGCAAAGTGTAATAATCAGAACTAGCGTGGTACTGCTGCAGCCTGTGAGGTTGGAGTTTAACAGTCAAAATTTGCTAAATCAATCACAGTGAATGCAAAACTTAGCTTGAGAGTAAGGTGTAAGTGCCTCATGCTGGTATCAAGTTGTCCCACCTTCCACGGTCTGAATATTCCTTGTTATCTTTTGTTTTATTTCAAGGAAAATAGGAGAGGGGTTTCTGTCTCTTTTTATTCTCCCTTTCATCTCTGTTCTTTTTTTCTGTCAGACAATGGCTTAATCTAAAGAATAAAGAAGCCATATGATTATATCACTTTCTAATCCAATTACAGATCTTTGATATGGCCCCTTATCTTCTCTGTTCATGCAGTGATATACAGATCACATGATTCTTTAAACTTGAAAATATCTTTACATTTCAGTTCATGCATTTACCTTTTTCTTCCCCTTTCACTAAAATGCAAACATGTAATATTTAATTATTTGATTCCTATCTTATGAAAGAAAGATTAATAGAGACATTAATGAAGACAGTAATGTAATCACCTAACTTCCCTATGATAATTTGATTGGGACTTCATTTCAGAGTAAAGGCTGAAATCCTGGCTCCAGGAAAATGACAACATTCTCATAAAATTTAGTAGGCTCAGAATTTCATTCTCCATTTTCCAGTCCACGGGTTGAGAGGCTGGTGTGGAATGGCTGGGGAAGGCTGGACAGGTGTCCTCTGTGAGCAGAGCCCAGCACTGCCCCGTGTCAGATCAGAGCTGCTCCAGCTTTTCCAAAGGGACCCACTACTACCAGAACTGAGCCATGAGCAATGCTGGGTGTGCCCTGAGAGAGTGAATTTAAGGAAGGGAGGTATCGTTGCACCACAGCAGCTGGGAGAGGGGTGAGAGCATGAATGGTGGAGCTGAAATAGCAATCAGTATGAAACCACCACACCAATGACCAGTGGTCATTTAATACCAGTGGGATTGCTTTGTTGCTTTAATGTTATTGTTCCTCCAGGTGATCAGCCTGTTACAAAGCAGCTGGAAGTAGGAAAAGTCTTTTCCCCACCCTAGAACTGCATCAAATATCACTGCCCAGGTAGGCAGCAATGGATGTGACAGTGTAGACAATAGAAGTAGCTATACCTGCTGTTGGAGCCATTAAATGCATTCCCACCACTCCTTGAAATCTCCCCATCAGTAGTGTTTCCCACACATTTATACACACAGCATAGAACGATCTGTATTTACAACTGAACGTCACATGCTAACACCAGGAATTAAGTGCATATTGTGCCAAAAATAATATTCAGAGCAAGGAATAATTTGTTAAGAATGTATATGCTTGTCTATTCTGAATTCCTACAGAGGTGTGAGATTGTCTGGTAGATTAAATTTAAAAATTTAACTCTTAAAAATCCTGCAATATTTATGTTACCAGCAGAATTATTTACAGGACACAAAGGAAGCATAAAAATGTTTTGTGATCCTTGCTGTTGCTATTATATATTTGCCTCATTTGTCTCAGGAAATCCTGCCTTGCTGTTGTGGTTTAACCACAGCAGGATGCTAACTGCCACTCACCCACTTGCTCACTGAGAATTGGGAAGGTAAACGTGCAAGAACTCATGGCTTGAGATCAAGACAGTTTTCTAGTAGAGCAAAAACCACGCTTGCAAGCAAAGGAAAACGAGTTCATTCATTACTTCCCATCAGCAGTCAGATGTTCAGCTACTTCTAGGAAAGCAGGGCTCATTACACACAACAGTTTATTGGGAAGACAAACACAATCACTCAAAATGTCTCCCTCTTCCTCCTTCTTTACCTCAGCTTTTATTGCTGAGCATGACATCATATGGTCATGTGGTATGGAATATCTCTCTGGCCTGTTTAGATCAGCTGTCCTGGTTCTGTCCCCTCCCAGCTTCTTGTGTACTCACAGCCCCCTTGCTGGCAGGGCAGCACGAGAATCTAGGAAAGCCCTTGCCTCTTTGTAAGCACTGCTCAGCAAAAACTAAAAAATCAGTCTTCTATCAATCACCACTATTTTCATCAAAAATCCCAAACATTACATCATACTAGCCTCTGTGAAGAGTATTTACTCTATCTCAGCCAAAACTATGACAATTTCCCACCCATCTTTGCTGTTAACAAGGTCTGAAATTTTAACATAAGTTCCTCCCCCCCCCCTTTTTTTTCATCTGCTCTTTGACCTAAGTAATTGATTACAAGTTTACATGAATTTGAAATCAAGTGAAAAAGATTCCCCAAGTCAAGATTGCTTTACACGCTACAGACACAGTGATGCTTGCCAGGAAAGATATGCATCGCTTTCAGATATTTTTTGCTTGATTTCTTGGCTAATTTTTATTCCATACTTCAGCTGATGGTTCAGCAAAGACATAGGTTTTCTTATGGAATAAAATCGTATTTGAGCATCTCTATTCCAAGCACAATTTAGCTATGCTGTGTCTTTCTCTGAAAGTGGCTTCATACAGACATGAGAATGGAACAGAATGGCTAGTTCTGTATAAAATCATAAATTCTCTATTACCAGTAAGAGAAGACAGCACTGCCTGCAATTTTCTCTCAACCAAATGAACTAGCATTGCTGCAGCATGGTAGAGGAACTGCAGTAAAACACTTTACTGTGTAGACAACTCTTTTGCTGTTAATGAAAGAATTTCAGTGTATTTTGAGATATTTGCCAGTTTTTATGAACATTAAATGCATGAAAACTTAATATCTTTGTAGAAAAAAATAGCTTCAAATAGAATCATAGAATCCTTAGAGTTGGAAGGGACCTCTGAGGGCCATCTAGTACAACTCCTCTGCAATGAACAGGGACACCACAGCTAGATCAGGTTGCCCAGGGCCTGATCCAGCCTTGCCTAGAAAGTCTCCAGGGACGGGGCATCAACCACAACACTAGGCAACCTATTCCAATGCCTCACCATCCTCTCTGTAAGAGTTTTTTCTTATATCTAACCTCATTCAGCTTAAAGGCATTTCCCCTTGTTCTATTGCCACAGATCTTGTGTGTCTGCTGCCAGACAGATCCTGTCTGTCCCCTTCTTTCCTGTAGATCCCCTTTAGATACTGAAAGGCTGCTATCAGGTCACCTCTCAGCCTTCTCCTCTCTAGGCTGAACAGCCCCAGCTCTCTCAGCCTGTCCTCACAGGAGAGGTGTTCCATTCCATGGATAATTTTTGTGGTCCTTCTCTGGACGCACTCCAACAGGTTCATGTCTCTCCTGTACTGAGGACTCCACATTTGGATGCAGTGCTCCAGGTGAGGCCTCACCAGCCCAGAGTAGAAGGGCAGGATCACCTCCCTCACCCTGCTGGTGACTCATCTTTTGTTGCAGACCAGGATACGGTTGGCTTTCTGGGCTGCAAGGGCACATTGCTGGCTCATGTCCAGCTTTCCAGCCATCAGTACATCCACGTCTTTTTCGGCAGGGCTGCTCTCAATCCTTTCATCCAGCAGCTTGTATTGGTAATAGGGGTTGCCTCAACCCAGGTGCAAGACCTTGCACTTGGCTTTATTGAACCTCATGAGATTCACCTGGGCCCACTGCTTAAGCCTGTCTAGGTCCCTCTGGATGGCATCCCATCCCTCTTGTGTGTCGATGGCACCCCACAGCTTGGTGTTGTCAGTGAACTTGCTGAGGGTGCACTTGACCCCACTGTTGATGTCACTGTTGAATATATTAAAGAGTATTGGCCCCAGCACCAACCCCTGGAGGACTCCACTTGACACCGATCTCCATCCAGACGTTGAGCCAGTGACCACAACTCTCTGGACTTGATCCTGCAGCCAGTTCTTCATCCACTGAACAGCCTACCCATCAAATCCATATCTTGCCTTTGGTGAAGCCATGCTGGTTCTTCCATATCACCTCCCTGCCTTTCATGTGCCTTAGAGTAGCTTCCAGGAGGAAGGAAATACTTAAATCTTGATCAGTTTGCTTTAACTGGCAATATTATTACCTATCTTTGAAATTCCTCCATGGTCCACATTCAGGAAATCATCCCTACTTAAAGTAGTTGGAAGCAAACATCAGTTTATAGTTAAGCACCTGCTTAAGTGCCTTTTTTGGGTTATGTTCAAAAATAAAATGTGTTCAAGCTCCTCATTTGGATAAGAGTCAGAAATAAATTTTGAAAGTAAATTCTGATTCCAGTCACTTTCTCTTTAATTACTGAGTAATCAGACCAGAACTTCTTTCTGGGACAATCTGGCCAGTGACATTTTTAATATAGTCACTTATTTTCCTGTTTTATCATTGGATCGCTGGAGTTACAGGTTGCTGTTTTTAAATAGTACCAAATCAAAGACGACAAGGTTCATCATTTACTTACTGAAGAAAAAGAAATTATCACTGAGGAAGTGCTGAATTAAGTACATTTTCTGTTGTGAGTGTGACTTACAACATCTTGGTTTCCCCAGAATCACAGAAAAGTATTTTTCCTATGAAAATGTTATTTATTTAAATCAACTGTATCCATTGTTTTATTTTATTAGGGTACATATTGCCTTCAGTGCAATACACATTAACGGAAATACATTATTCTTTGCATACATGGTTGGTATTTTTAATAATATGAGAAACATTTTAAATATCAATGCTTCAGTTGCTAGAGATGGACAGAATATTTGAACTGAAACAGAAAATCTGCTTTAAAGCAGATATACATATACTGTAAATTATGACCATTTCAGGATCACAGAACCAAAAAAAAAATAGGATCCAGTACATCTATAAAGATTTTAGCTTAAAAACTCCTGCTTCTGAAAACAAAATTACAGATGTGCTATTTATGTTAAAAGATTGAATAAAAATGCAGGGAAAGTGCCCTAAAGTCACCAAACATGATAAAAACAAAGGTTTGGTGTTTGGAGGAGAGAGGATGGTTATTAGTGAATGGCTCATGTCCTCAACAGAAGGGAAAAATAGAAAGATGAACCTTAGAACAGACTCCTGCAAAATGAACAAGCAAGACCTCCCCACTCTTGTCAGTTACTGGATGGTGAAAATATCTCACAAAGTTTTTAGTGTTGAATAAGGAAGTGTCACAACAGTATGGATTGACATCTGCCTCTGTGAGGTTTTAGAGCTCACACAAAGGGGGATGAACACACACTACCACACAGAGAAACCTACCATTTGACAGAAAAGAGCATTTTCTGACCTGACCAACAGTGCTGGGACTTAAGTGAAGGCTCCCCAGAGTGGTTGGTCTAAAACATTGATTCATTAGTCTGTTTAATCTTTGTGGCTGCTAAGAGAGAGATCCTCCTTGATTTACAGTCTGACAGACTGTCATCTCAAGAGGTCCCTGATCACTGTCCCTCTACCAAACTGATAAAAAAAAATACCTACTACTCATGTTGCACAAAATTAGCATAAGGTTCAAGTAGAGGCTGCAAATAAAAAACCATGAAGGGCTAAATTCAGTATAGGGACAAGTGGCTGTCAGGGAGTACTCAAAAGTCCCTACTTTGGGAGTGCACTTGCCATTTCCTATGAATGTCAGACAGCCTCAAGGAGTCAAGGGAATGGAAAGGCGGTGTAGAAAAGCCCAGCCCCTCTATATGCTTCCTGCTTGCCTCTGTAGCATCCATATAGTGCTACATTTTGTATTGTAATGTAAATAGCTGATATCAGCCAAATAAATGAAGTATGCTCACCTATTGCCACTGGAGATGAAAGCAACGTAGAATGACTAACCAAGACGTAGACAGGTAAATTGCAGATGCACAACGGAGACAATGAATCTCATTCCACATATATGTCAGTATTTGGCCATAAATAGAATAATGTAATTGTTTGAGTTGGAAGAGACCTTTAAAGGTCAGCTAGTGCAACTCTCCTGCAATGAACAAGTAGGAGCCAAGGAGATCCCAGGGTCAGACGAGGCTGTCAGCCCACAGCTGCGGCCAGTGTCAGGGCCATTGAGGGGAATCAGGATCAGACATGGCCAGGGAGGGCCACAGTGAGAGGCAAAGGCCAGGCTGGGGTATAGGTTCATGAGTAGGCTCAGCTGAGCAGGGGCCAGGACCAGGCAGGGCAGAGCTGGGGGTAGCTGAAGCCCAGCCCTGCCACAACCTCACTGGGGCATTATGACCCTGGGCATTATGGCCCTGGGGGCTGAAGTAGGGGCCTGGGGCATGGTCATGGCAGCCCTGATGCAGCTGAGCAGGACTAGGTAGTGTCCACAGGCCCTGACAGGTGGACAGGAACACTACTACATCCCTTAAATAAGCCCACTATGAAGTTAAAAGAGGACAGGTGGAAGAATGAAAAAGCCCTGATGTATAGGGAGTTATCTACCATGCACAGCAGAGTGAGGTCGTCCTAAGAACCTACAAGTCCACACAGTAGAAAAGAGTTTCTAGATATAAAATATCACCAGGTAGACTAGAATGCTTTCTCACTCAATCCAGGATTGATCCTTACTGAAATTGCAATGTAATGCCTTCCTTTCCAAAGGAAAGCTCTTCATGAACAGCTCTTGTGCATGCTGCTAAATCATCTAGGAAAGAATGACATAAATGCTCAGACAGGTTCAACTCAATCATACATTTTTTGTCATTCTATGTATCCTCTGTACAGTCAGAGAATGAGGGATCTCAGCACTGTAACTATGAAAAAAAAAATCATAGAAAGACAATCTGAATATCCACAGTAAATTAACATTCTTCATTTCCTGTTAAACCTTGGTACTTTATTTGCATTTATCACTGTGACTGTATTTCTGACTCTCAGGTACTGTAGCCTATATTAACAGTCACTTTGGGTTTAACATCATTAAATGTTCATTGTCAAGTCCCCACAAATCCCACATTCCCCTTGTCTCTCAGGCTTAAAAAACTCATTTAACACTAAAGGCTAATTAATTAACTGGATTTTCCTATATTTAATGGAGACTACCCTAAACCATAGAACCAAACCCCACTGAAATTTAGTTCACTAGGGCAACCTATAATTATACTCAACCAGATTTAACCACTATTCTAATTCATATTTATTACAGTAGCAGTCTACATTATTATTATTATTTGTTACTACTGTTGAGAATATGACTATGCTCACATTGCATAATGTTCAATGAGCAGCATACAGGTACATTATGTTACGTTTTACATTGCGTTACATTATGTTACTTTACCTCACATGACGTTATGTTACATTACATTATACTATAAATGTACTCCGTCTGGGAGAAATTCAGAAGAAGTTTGTGCATTAGGAATATTTTTTACTGTGAATGAAACAATATACAAAATTCAGGGTCAAAAAGAAAGACAAATGCATTATTTAACAAGCTGGTAAACTCAGGGGAAAAGATCATGCTCAACTTTTATATCTCATTCAAAAAAAAACTTTCACACACCTCCAGATGTTTGATTTTTATTTTTTTTTTTCTTTTAGCAAACTGCTTTTCTTTATTTGCATTGTCCGTATTGGCTTCTGTAAAATTTATTTTTGCTCATTTTTGCTTACTTTTTTAAAGGTGTTTCCAAAGTAAGCCTATGAGTTCAAAAGGGAAATCAAAGACTTGTATGGCTGTTACTTGATGTAGATGTGTTAGAAGAGAAAGATGGCTGTGGTGAATTAGCAATGAGGCACAAACTATGCACACTTCACTGTATGGTTATGAACATCTGCTTCAGGTGCATTGGTAGGTCACAAAGAGCCAGCATCTGCGGCTCCTGAACTCAATGGGATCTCTTCTGCTGACATAAACAGAAACCAGTTTGGAGCTCCACACAGCTGTATCAAAAAATTACCTGATCAGAGAAAGCTTATTCTTTCAGACACTAACACTTCTATGGTTTTACAAAGAGAGTGAAACATTACTTGATCATGTTTTAAAATTTTCAAAAGGAGAGAAACAAACAAATTCCCTGGCCTTTAACTCCATGAAATTCTGCTTCTCTTATAAGACTGAAGCATTTCAGTATTGTTCAAAATGCCCAACTTCTTTAATTATTCCCATATCACGAGATCCTATACAATGCAGAACACAAATAAGCTCAATCTATGAGCTGCCTTTGCACCACACTGCAGATGACTAAGCAGAGATACTGATCTAGATCTTTGGAAAAATGTAAATGTATAATTCATGATGTATACTTGCACACTTCAGGTCTGGGGCCAGCAACAGGGGCCCACCTTCAGAATCCCTCCACGGCCCAGCCTCATACCTTTAAAAAGACATTCTCAGTGGAGTAGTAAGCTAGTACATCTGAAATGCAAACATAAATTCAATCCTTAATGCTACTGACTGAAAAGCCAACCTTGACAAGGCAGACTCAAGAGCAGCCAAGGCAATGGTCTGTTCCCAGTCAGTATGTAATTTGACTCAACACTCTACCAGAAGAAGCCTTCTGGCTGGTCTCAAAGTTGTGAGATTATTGGAATAGGAGAGCTGATCATTATCCAGTTCTGCTCTACAGTGGAGAGATTGGTAAATACTGTATGCAAGTCTGCAAGTTACTTTGTGAGTGCAAGTCATTTCTGCCCAGGGAGAGGAAAAATTTCTTTTAGAGCATCATTAAATATTTGAATCCATTAGGAAAAGCTGAGGTTGGGGCATTCAGACTCTGTTGACTGGTAGGCAGATCCACCAAGTTAGCACAGTATATCTGATAAAAACAAATGAGCAGTGAGTTTTAGAGCAGGCAATAAGCAAGCAAATAAGCAAATACAGACTTAAATTCCAATATGAGGTAACTAAAACTATGGAAATGCTAATGAACTAAATTCAGCAGAGGTAAAGTCAGCAGGGAGGAAAACACCAGTACTTGACTGTGACTTAATTGTGTCTTTACAAGCGTTTATCTGCTCCATGTCTAATGAATGCAGATTGGGAGTCCAGGACTCAATTAAAAATACTATAAACAAAATAGAGGAGTACAAAAGGAAGGAGACAATATGATAATCTCACACCCTATGGTGTTGTGATTGGGAAGACATCATACCATATATAAGATGACTCCAGATCTAAAGTAATAGTAGCGTATATTCAAAGTGAACATAAAAGTGATCCAGGAGTAGAGCTGAGTCTCTGAAACAAAGAGAAACTGTAATGTAGGAGAAGGTAAGAGAACTTTCACATGTCTCATATCTCAAAGTCCAGTCTCTTCTGTTCAACAGAAAATTGGCTTTGCTAGCAGTATACATTTCATGTAGAAAAGCATTCACTTCAGAAATAGAGAATGCTCCAAAAAAATGTGAGGATTATTTCAGGGTTGTGGTTTTTACTTTTTTTTCTCTACTCTGGGCTTATTTGGCAGCAAGTCATAGTACTCCATTTTAAGTCATTAGTAGACTGAGAGGAATAAATAGGAGAGGAGAGGAGAGGAGAGGAGAGGAGAGGAGAGGAGAGGAGAGGAGAGGAGAGGAGAGGAGCTTCCAACAGACAATGCCTAAACTCTCTCTATACCTCAAAAATATACACATCAACACACAAAAATCAAGTTGAATAAGCAGAAACACGGGATGAGTAATAATGACTAGTGACAGAAACAGGAACCAATGAATTCCACACACCTGTTTGAATTCTGCAGTTAGAATTGATACTGTCAAATGAAGGGTTGCAAATTCTCATGACAAAGCAATTTTTCTGATTCTTTTAGGGTCCCACAATCACCACAAGCACAGTGTTTTAGGCAATGTATCAATCAAGTAGGATAGAGCTATCAACCACCTGCAACACAATACCCTTGGAAACTGAGGTATTTTCACTTTTAATTCTGATTGTTCATAATATCACCACTTTTATCACTTGGTATCTATTACTAAATCTATTATAATTAGGATATTCTGTTGCTAATTTTGCTTAGAATTGTCTGAAGAATTGATTGAAGGAGTACTCCATTTTCTCATCATATAAACCTTAAGATCAAGGAACTCGTGTTTGGATATTGGCCAGAAGAATCTTATTCATGTGTTTGTGATGGCTGCCTTTGTAGGTTAAACTGGGGGAAACTAGAGAGACAAAGCAATGAATTTGAGTATTTCAGCTGCAGGCAAAGACCAGATTCTCTCATTTGGAGAACTGCAACTGATTCAAGCACTGAGGGAGCCTTATACTTACACTGACCAATTGGCTATGACTGTTCTTTACAATGGCTGCCACAAACAAGAAAAATACATCTTTTTAATCTTATGAATCTTTCAGTCCTGTGTAGCATTTGCTCTTTTGTTTCTTTTAAAAATCAGCAAAAGTAAGCATTACTATAACAGCTAAAAAGTATTTTTGAAAGCAGAAATCATTGCATTCTGGAAACAAGGATATGACCTTCTGTCCCACCCTGTTCCCTGGTTTGTTTCACTCAGAAGAAAACAGTGATTATAGCAAATTTCACTGACACAGATCAGGTGCACCAAAACAATTTATTAAATATATTCTGAGCAAGCTGTTGCACATATGATCTATAATCACGTGTAACTAAGCAAACAAACAATGTATTAGCCTGTGACTAATCAGTATTCTGGGAGGGGGAGGTAAATTAGGGTAGGTAGGGGTAAATTAGGATGGATAAGGTTATACAAATTCCAGGGAAGGTAAATTAGGGTAGGAAAGGTTATATAATCTGTCTCATCAATGTGTCTGTCACGAGCTGTGGTCTGAAGGGGAGAGGGAGGATTACACAAGCTGTGGATCCCCGGCCAGCTGAGGGGAGCTTGGAAAGCTGTCCTCCAGCATCCTGATTTTACACACTTTTTACACGTGGTATGCCATGATAAGTGACGGGGGTGGGGAGGGGGAGCGAACTGTTACAAGGTATGCAAACTAAGATACAAACAGGGGTATGAAAAATACATGACTGTGCAGAAAAGCAGAGAAACTTCTGCTGGTTCCTTAAGGCCTGGTTTTCAGATCGCAAAAACGTGAGATATTGTTTATATGTTAATCATCACACAGTTTATGGTCTCCGTGTTTTTGCCAAAGGCGTCACTTTCTCAATTCTCAGATAACTTCCATCCGTAGCTCAGGCCCTGGACATGCGCCCCATAGGCCACACATGGTAAGGCATAGATATAGATATGGCCTCATCTGGCCAAGGGCAGTTCTTATTATCAACTAGAGGACAGCTACTGGATCTATGCCTTGTCCCCTTCTTCAGTCTTGCACAACTTCTCCCCTTGGAGAGTATGGCTGTGCTTGGGCCATACTCCATACCTTCCGTTTCAAGAAATCTCTTAAGTTCATAACATGATTTTCCTCTGATTTCACAGCTAATACAAAGAAAAGGATAAACCTGTTTGTGTTCAATTTCTGTTTTTACAAGAAGATTCCTAGCAACTAAGCAGATATACAAGGTCAGAATTTCAAATGGACTTTAATTTTTATTTCCTCAGTTTAGGAGAGCCTGAATGCAGTTTAAAAGTCTTGTATTATTCTGCATGTAGGCACTTCACTGGAAAGGTCATCAAGGGGAGACAGACTTCTTTCCATCTCTCTGAACACTTTTATCACACTAATGAAATTAGATCTTAAATTTCGAATTATTCTTCCCATTTACCACAGTGGAAGTTGAAGATCTTCTCTGGCCTGAAGTACTCAATCTTGTGCTCAGCTTGACTATGACAGATTATGCTGTAGGGCACTGCTCCACCACATGTTTTAAGAGAAACATATTATTTCTATAAAAGGATATGAACCAATGTCATTGATGTTCTTTGGAAAGGCCTACTGGGTAAAATTCTTCCTATACAGAAAAGAAAACAAAACCTGTGGTTAATATGGATATCAACTTCCTTGAAACGGTAAAAACTGAAATGCTTTTGGGGATCATGCAGAAGCAGGACCTGGAACATCTGAGAAAACTGCAGTCCTTGCAAGGTTCAGGGCCCATTAGCTGAAGGGAGAGCTCAAAAGTGTAGCTTTTGACTGTATCTGACTGTATCTATCTTCATGCACTGACATCTTTTGGTTGATCTTGGTCTGCTTTTATGGCTGATAACAGTGTCTCCAAGGTACACTTACCTCCCTCAGAACATTTCTTAAAAACTGTCAGAATTATGCTAAAGTCTAATGCTATCCTGAAACCAGACATAGGGCCAAATTTTCTTCTCATCTACAAGGGTTGCTCCAAAAGTAATACCTCCTATTTTATTATGCTGATCCACAAAATCAAAGGCAGATGTTGGGGGTATGACAGTAGAGGTTGAACCTTCTCACCAACACCCCATTATAGTTTGTTGCTGTGTGACAGATGGCAGAAGAGGGGCACTCTGACAAAATGGCATCTGACATGGAAGTGCTTATGAAGCAAAGGTGTGTGATTGAATTCCTCCATGAGAAAAAAATGGCACTCATTGACCTTCATCAATGCTTGCTGAATGTTTGTGGAGACCACACAGTGAACACGAGCATAGCGAGGTGGTAGTGGTGTGTTTCAGCAGTGACAACTGTGGGTCACCTCCGCTGGTGCAGATTTTTACAAGCGTGCTGTTCTTTTTCATCGCTGATGAGAATGCATAGCTAATGGTGGTGACTATGTTGAAAAACAGAGTTTTGTAGGTGAGAACTTCTTCTATGAAATAGTGTTATTGTTTTCTTTATGTCTGTTGTAGTTTCCATGATAATAAATATGAGACGTTACTTTGACTCGACCTACATGCATTATTTGCCTAGAGGATCACAGTGCAGATGTCCCTGATGAACAAAAACCTCAATTTCTCAAAACACTTCTTCATGGATGCAGGAGAATGTTTCTCACACACTCAAACCTGCCTCAGCAAGCTCTGTTATGGGATATCTTCTCATGGTGATCTCATACACACCATTAACACAGACTGGACAAGATGACCCTAGTTAAGAAAGGCCACGCTGTTATCAGCCACAGGGCGGATGAGAGCTGTAGGCAAACTGAGTTCAGAGAGTTTTCAGGCTGTCAACAAAGATGATGAGTACTTATGCTGAGACAGCTAGTAGGATTAATAATAACTGTTTCATTATTGTGTTGAATTTAAAATTATTCTCTCGTTTTTCTTAATTAATGTTAGGGTTGCACATGTGGAAAACTATAAAAAGAAGCTGTCCATTATTATTTATTTTAGCCTACATTTGTTACAATGAATGCAGAATCTGTTCAGAGATGTTACATAGGGATATGGATACATTATCCACAGACCCTTATATTGTTGTATTTTACAACCTGCAATTGCATAGAATCACTTATTGCCAAGTGGTCATTTTCTCACATTTATTATGACAACAGGATAAATGCCAGCGTTTGTCAACATCTTGTAAATGATGAGTCTTAATGAGGCAATCTACTGTTTCACCCCTCTGAGGAATCTCTTAATAGGATGAGCAAGATATCAGGTTAAAGGAAGTGGGAGGTAATCCCAGGGGACAAACCTTTTCTTGTACAATATATTCCTCAAGGTTTTGCTTGGAGTGGGTTCTAGGATGCAGGCCAATTTGGCGTACCCCCTGTACCACATTTTAATTGTATTTTTATCAAATCCAGCAGAAATGCAGTCTGCATGTTGAATCTGCCAATAAGCAGTGCCCTGCAAGAAAATAAGAGAGCTCTGAGAACTTTCACCTAATACTTGAACTTGAAGTTATGCATCCTAAGCTGATGAATATACCTAATGTGTCTGGTCTTGAGCTGTCTTGTATACTTTTACTTTAAATTTTATAGAATATATTTTATCTTTTTGTTCACTAATGTATTTCATGAGTTTTTTTTAATGAAAAAATGCAAACCACATTTTAGTTTGCCATTTTTTCAGCCTGAGCTCTGTTGCTAGATCCATTTAATGATTAAGCAAAGGGGAAGAGAAATTTCTTGCATTGTCTCTGAGTATTTTAATGTTTTGCTTGCTTTTTGTACATATGTGTACTATCTTTCAAGTCAGAATGCCAAACCTTAAAAAATTTGAATAAAGTGCATCAGAGAGCCCTACAAATGTAATGCTTAATTAGAACACGACTGTTTTTTCAGAATCAAGTACTACTACTTCATCACTGTATAAATGATACTATAGATAGTCAAGAGATATTGTGTTTTAATAACAAGTAACATATATGATCTGGGATTCAACCAGTTGTATGGCAGGATTACAGTTTGTTTGAAATTTGTCTCTGGGTCTTGCAGCTTTATTTATTTATTTGGGTCAAATACAACATTCAGTGAAGTCAAAAGAAAGAATATCATAAACTACATGAATTTGGGCTACTGAAAAAATAAGCATACACTATATTATGACAATCTTTTTCATTTTATTTCCAATAAAAAAATCCACTGGAAAATGAAGACACACTTAATCGAGTCAGTATGTTCTAGTAGAATGTATTCATTTCATTGAAATTTTGTATGCAAAGTTATGAAAATATTTTATTTCAGTAGAGTGTTTTTATTCAATACTCGACACATTACTTAACAACTTAACTTCTCCTGTAAAATTGCTTTTCTGTTTTGGGGAGTAGAAGCAAGGGGAAGACTTCATTTCTTGAAAAACTCATGGATTTCAATTATTCATTCATATACTTGCTGCAAAAATTAAAATTTTGGAAATTTCAGGTGTTCCTCTACACGCACAGTGTGACAGCCATGTTAATTCCCCAATATATTTTTGCTTAGCTCTCTCCTCACACTGTGTGCTTCTTTCCCAGCACATCTCATTTCTTCCTCATGCTGCCCTTACCACCTCTTGGGATCAGGCTCTCAGTGTCTTGGGGAATGCAATGTAATGATATGTTCTGATTTGCACTTTTGCTGTTCATCTGCATACTGGAGACATGGCTTAATTGGATTGGATTGGCCATGGCTGTGCCTTCTCCTGCCAACAGAACTGATGTTGTAGTCTTTTCCTACTAATTGTTTGTATAACAACTGTAAAATATAATGTTAATCAGAACAACTGAAACTGGCTATGGTTTGTATCTGTTTTGTTTTAATCAGTACGTAAGTGTTAACTTGAAGTCCATGAGTGGCAGGGAGACCTGTGCTACATTTGTGCATTGCTAACAAGCACCTAGAGCAGCATACTACTTTGAACCTTATTAACCACTGAATTTTAAGCAGACTAAATCTCCGGTGTTTATATTTGTAGGTTACTTCACTGACATTGTTTGTATAAATATAAACGAGAGAGAAAGACAGAGAATGCATTGTGCAAGGACACTGAAGGACACAGAGAGGTCAGTCCAACCATGAACCTAAGTGGAATGGGCTAATTTAGACAAATCTTATGAGGAGATCCAGACTATGGAACTCCTCTTGTCACAGAACAGATTTGCTGACCTGTAAAATTTATCCAGTGAAATGATACTTGGATAGATAGGTCTAATATTTTTGCAGAGGAATGGTGAAGAGTAGAAACAGTACTACTACTGATGTTTTAGTTTTTGCTACAAAAACCATTCCTGAAGTACACTGAGATCTAAAATGACCGTCATAGGAAATAAAATAAAACGTTGGTTCCTTCCTGAACTCTGTATTGTTCAGTGGTCATTATAGAGGGAAAGGTTTATTTCTTGAGACAGAAAACTAAATTTTGAATGACTGGAAACAGTTCTGGTATGGAAGGAATCATGATGCTAAAGGATATACTATCCAAAGTCAGGCTGTATCTTTTGTTCCTGGTGTAACTTCTTTTTTCCTCTGAAAAGAAGTGGCAAGAATTGAGGCTTAATTTAGACAGGAAAATAATAGACTCAGCATTCTGTCTGTCCTTCTCAAAGTGCTCCAAGAGGAGGGAAAAAGATAAAATATATTTTTGGAAGGGGATCAGCATTATCTACCAGTCACAGACCACCCAGCCTTCTTAGAACCCACAATTTTTCTTGCTTAGAAATCCCTAAACCTTCTTTAATTCCATAATTACAATGTGCATTCACCAATAAAATAAGCATTCTTTGTAACAAAAACTTTGAGGGAGGGAGTAATAGTAGCTGGGATTTCAGTTGATCCTATTATAAATATTACTGTTACTTTAATAAAAGAAAATAAAAAATAAATATCCAGACATTCTTGCAGAGTATCATATGATATTATCTTTATTTAAACTAAGGTAGGATGGAGAATAAGGAGAGATTACAGCAGGCTAAAACCTCTTTTCTTTATTCTTATTTCAATAATTATTTGCTAATATTTCTGAGACTTCTTTTTTCTCCCTTCTCCTCCCCCACCCCCAATTCTGTTTCTTCTGATGCATTAGTACAGGTTGCAAATGAAATAATTCTTAAACACGCTTTAAAGGAAACTCTTCAGTTTAGATAGAGAATATTTTCCTGAACTATACCAGTATGTAAATTATTGACTGACTAGGTTACAATTACTTGCAAATAACAATTGTGCTGAATTATAGTCAGCTGTAAAGCCACATGGCAGCTACACTTCTGACCAGTGTATCACATTTTGAATCTCCTATATAGAAGCAGATTAGACAAAGAACATATGGTGAGATACACACACACATCCTTTAGGTGAGGATACTTTGCCTCTCCAAATGAAGCTTCATCATCTCACAGCAGTTGAGACCCTCACAGATTTCCTGCCTGAATTATCCCCTTCATTAGGACACAGGGACGTTTCTGAATGAAGGCAATCTTATTTTAAGTGCATGGAGAGTGTGTAAGAGTAAATAAATAATAAAAAAATCTATAGATGCATTTTTTACTATTTTATAGTTGCTGAGATGTTATGAGCTGAAATACAGGAAAAAATGATAGTGACAAATGTTTCTCTCACTCAGAAATGTATGTGTATGCACTAACTGTATGGCAACACAGCTGTAGTTAAGTGAAGGGTTTCTTGCTGAACGACCGTGTTTGCACCTCTGAACATAAACTAACATCATTAAAATTCTACCATAGAAAACTTCTTCACACTTCCTGCCCCATGTTCATGCTCTAGTTTCTCACTTGTTACTGTTGGATGCTCCAGCAGAGCCCACAAGCAACCCCTCGGTGTAGCAGCAATCATTAAATCATTCCTCAAGAGCACTTTACAGATAACATCACCATCAACCATTGCACCACATGGCCTCCTATGGTCGCCTCTTCTCAATGCCAAGAGTGCTCATGTTCTGCGGGTGAGATGCTGCTCATTTCTTCACCTCTTGATTGCAAGATTGGTCTCTGTAAGTGACAGAGTGGAAAGGAAGCACTGTTGAACATGTTGGCTAGAGGAGTTCTGTCTTCACTTTTTAACAAACGGGGAAAGAAAGGCAGAAAGAGACTTAGGCCCAAACCCTCACAGATCCACTTCCTATTAGAGCTGAAGCAGTTGGCACAACTTTGTCCTAACAAATCACTTGGTCTGTCTCTGTCACCTCCCAGAGAGTCTCAAGTGACAGCAAAAGGTGACAGTGCTGAGTGATTCCACTTTCATCTATTCCACATGATTAAGGGTTTTAGTCTAATAAATTGCACTATATAAAAATAAGGATAAGTGATGACAGGGAAGATGCAGTGAAGTCACTGAATAAAGAGATTTGTTTGGCTTTTTTCCCCTTTGTATAAATAGAGGTCTGCCTAGGAAGGTGAGTTTGTATATACTTATCTTCAATTAAGCTTGTGAAGCTTGCAGGGAGGCTGTAAAGCTCTGTAAGCTCACTGAGCTCTTAAGACTGGACGGCGCTACCCCCATGAGCACAGCATTCAAAATCAGCAGAGACAGAGAACCCCTAAACATAACTCCCTTTAAATAGTCAGACCTTGTTAATCCAAGCTTAGCATAACCAAATGCCTGGGTGTCTGAAATACTTAAGTGGCAACCTGTCTCCAAGTCTGAATGCACCTTTGATTTGTTAATCTGATTGTAAGGATGGGGGTATCCTGTACGAAATGAAGTTTGCAAACAGCTTTGGATTAATCAGCCTTACATATTACAAAACAAAGTAGTTTCCTGCCACTGTATTTCTCATCAGGAAGGGCTGGCACCCTCTCTCCCAGGCTGATTTATAGAATTGCACATTTGGCATAGCAATGTAATGTTCAAAAGGCAGAATTTCCTAATAAAGCTGTGCAATGAATAGAAATAAAAGGAATATACCTGAAATTATGCACCTAAATTTAGAGTACATTATGTCCTAGAAGCTTAGAAAAATAAATAAATAATTATTAGAATACAGTAACTTTCTGGACAAGCATTAGCAAACCTGATTCATACATAGCACATTTGTCACTATTAAAAGATTAATTTGGGCTTATTTGGCCTCTTAACCACGTGCTTATCCTATTCCAGTTCCAAGGAAATGTTGCCCATTACATCTACCAGATTCTAATTTGAGGCTGCCTGTCATTTTGGTTCTATTCAAAAGATTTCTTATATTTGATATCTCCATGCCACTAATGCTAGGGCATCTGTCCATTTCCAAAAATGAGCTATCACACATCTGGCTGCTAGTATGAATTGCTCTATCAATGGTTCCTTCTCTGAGTCAATAACCTCGTTTGGACTGTAGCAGGATAGGTTTGGTGTGCAGCCTAAGTTACCTCATTCTGTAGCTCTGAGTTTCTGTTGTATACACGAGACTGTGAAAATGGCACTGTTATGTCATTTGAGTTCTTACCAGAATAAAATGCATTTCTGAAGATGCGTTCTCACACTTCTTTCCTAAAATAGCAAAATATTTTTTCTGTACATTCAGTACTTTAATATAATGAAAAGACTGGGATTAGCAATGGATAGTTTGTTTGTTTGTTTTTGTTTGTTTGTTTTGTCCAATTTCCTTTTTTCTTCTTGTGCCTTGAATGTACTCTACTTGTATATCTGCATTCACATATAAATATTGTGCCTCTTCTTGGTAATATAATGGATGTCATCTGGTTTAAATGCTGTAATATTGCAAAAAGGCCTTATCATACTTACAGAGTATGTGTTAAAGGTGTTTTTTTCCCCCAAACAGAACACCTTTGCTTTTTTTGTCCTACCACATTTTTGATGCTTAATTATTTCTTATTATGGAAATTTATTGTATTGGATCCAATGTCTTGGGCACTATAGAGTCATTTGCTGTAGTTAAATGATGCTATATAATTTAGATCAATGGAGAACTAGTCAGAAGTTTTGTCAGGTGGATAGTTCCGAGTTGTCCTGATGAATGTGTCTGGGTTTTCAGGAGAGTCCCAACAACACGGGGATTTTTACCTACAAGCATTTAAGCCAAATGGAGCAATACTACATGTGAAACTACTTTTGTTGAAACAAAAGCATGCATCCACAGAAAATCAAACCCCATATGAGCGTAAATTAGGGCTTCCTGTTCTGCTTTACATTCTGGTCATAAAATACAAGAATTTCAACTGCCATCACAGCACTGTTTCCAGATCAAATCTATTACACTATAAGTATACTTTTTGCTAATATTTAATAGCTGAAAATGCTAACTTCAACTCATTCAGAAGCCCAAGGGTATTTATATGCTACAAAAAGTAGCACAGTGCAAAGATTCTCAGGCAGGAAATCTCTTCCACCATATCACTGTATGGCTCAACAGTCAGACTCAACTTTGTACAGACTAGAGGCTTTGTCTATCTTTTCGGGTTGTCTATTCCATGTACAGACATAGACATAAATCTATGGACTTGAGCTGACTCAGATGGGATCACGCTGAGTGTTTAAGTGTTGGTTTGTTTAAAGCCAGCAGTGGTATCTGTGAATCACTGAGAATTAGCATGTATCTACTCCTTCCTGGTTGCTGGTGTTCAGGAAATTATTCTAACTTACTTAAGTCTTTGTCCCTCACTATGTTCGTATTTGAGTCTGAGAAAGAATATTAGGGAAATTAACATTTGTTCTGATAGTATTGCTGTGACAAAAGTAGTAAAGATGTGAAACGAACGGCTGTTGAGATAAGACTGATCTTGTCTTCCTTGAAAACTTAATCCTCTCTCATCTGTTTTATTCATTTTCTTTCCATGATCCATGTTTGCAGTCGTTCATTCCTCTGAGAGCTGCACAGTGAGGCAGACACTTCAGGTGGAAGGTAGCCTCCAGTGCAGACATTAACATAGGCTGTTTTTTGTTGTTGTTGTTTTTCCAAGGAAGTGACAGTGAAAATATACAGTTATGGCAAATCAAGGCAATGGAGAATAAGTGACCCTCTTCTTTTCCCTGTATATCCTTTGCATAAGTATCTAGTAAGACTGTTTTGCCTTCTGCTTAACCTGGAAAGTAAGGATTCTCCTCACTCTCCTGTTTGCAGTATATACAACACACCATGCCTTCCTACCATTTCTCTGGCATTACCCATCTGTGATATCAGTGCATGGGAACAAATTCCATTAACACACTTGCAGACTGCTGAAACTCTAACACTGCAAAAACTCAGCTCTGCATTTCTGTTTCCTCTTTCTCAATTGCAAAACAAAACAAAACAAAACAAAACAAAAAAAAACCTTGAAGACTGATCTTCAGGGCTTATCCTGCAATATCACTGATATTAGCATCTTGATGTCACACCCTACCTCTCTGATATTAGCAACTTAATCTCACACCCTACACATCTGTCAGTATTATTCTGTATCAATGTCAAGCGATATAGATAACTCATCAGCCTCAGCTGGACAGGAATTCATAGTGTCACAAAAGACAGTAAGTTGCTTTATCATCCAGCTGGTAAAGTGGTTTGGAATAACTTGTCCATTCACTCTTGGGGCATGAAAAAAAATGTGCTTGACTCACGGAATCCTTTGCCCAGTACTTACGAGATGCAGCAATGGTGGGCTACTATTTGCCTAAGGTATTAAACTACTGTGACAAATGCTGAAGCATAGAAATACAGCTATTTGTAAGGACATTTTTTTTTGGTCAATTTTGCTTCTTCATGACTGTCTCAAATACCAGTGAGGAAATCAGAAGCAAGTCTGAGGTCACAGAAGACAAAAAAAACAAACAAACAAACAAAAAAAACCCCAGCATATTTCCAGCAGTACTGGTACCACACCATTAGTTACCAAACAAGAACAAAGGAGATGCAGTCTGAGATCTGACAAACAGATCCCATCACATCCTACCTCCTTGAGCCAAGAATACAAGCTCACTTTAGAAGGAGCAAATTTCACATGAAATACGGTACCAAGTACAGAAACAAAAGATTGAAACAAAAGTACATCCATAAATACTTCAGAGGGCTCTGAATAGAGATGCAACTTATACACCTGAGAAACTCCAAGTACTGTTTGTTGCTATTTGTTATCCAAAAATGTGTTACTGTTAACCTACCACTGATGAAGTGGTCATCAAGCTTTGCAAGGAAATTAATTCTTCGATATCACCCCAGGCTGTCAAAATCGAAAGTACTGTTGAAGTGGTGATGAGGTTAGACCAAATGGGCTTTCTGAGCTGAGCAAGTGCAATTGAGAGGACACTATTCCATCTGTTATTGCGCAGTCAAAGTGGAAGACAAGTTAACTTATTCTGGATGCACAGTGCACATTTTGAAAATGTGCCTGTTTCCTCTGCAGAGAAACCACATCACCAAAACTTTTGGTCTACAGCATCCATACTACCACACAACTAAAGATATTTTGGATTGTTCTGTTTGGTATGCAGAGCCAGAGAGGCCGCACTTTGAATTGGGCTGATTTCTTCCATTTCATCTTTAGTGGAGTTCAGCAGATTCATGTGATGCATTCATGCCACTGAAAATCATGCAAGCACTACTTGAAAGCATTTTATCTCCCCAGCTCATAACATTGTTAACGAATTTCTAATCTCTCCAGAACTGCAGATCAGGTGACTGCTGATAATCTGGAATTCTTTGGTATCTCCCCAAGCAAAGGGACAGCTCAGAGTAAATAAGAAAAGAATATTCACAGATTAACATGACCTTCTTAGTCTAGAATAGTCTCTCAAAGCTCCGCCATGTTCTGCTCTCTCCTCTCTCAGTGCTATGAAATTCTTTTGAAAGTAACTCAGTCACCTTCCATTCACTTTATAATAACCACACCATTCTTCTGCCTCCATTTCTCTTTATTGTCTCCCTTCCTTGCTTCCTTCTCCTTTTCCTGCTCTTCTCCTCACTACTGAAGTACCCCATCATATTCAGAAGTCTGCTGATTTTTGGATGGTCTTCCATAAATCAAATTTCCCTTTAATTTGACATACACATTCATAGTTGTTCCTGAAGAAGAGATGAAAACAAGAAATCGTAGAGCACTTATCTTCTATTTATTTCTCAACCATACTGCCGTGCATGAAGAAGTCTTATCTCTGAAGATTATTCTTTAAGTGGCCAGCAGATCCCACCACGTGAGACCTTCATCAAAGAGCTATTCCATGAAAAGAAGGGATTATGCAATTTTACCTTTCAGATTTATAAAAAATTGCACCAGGTGGAAGAGAACAAGGAATAAAAAGGAACAACCATTGCATACATACAGAACATACAGAAGCAATAGAGGATATCTTGAAAATCTTCCATGTCAATATTACTTTAAAAGATTTTAGCAATTTCAGGTGTCAAGATGGAATGGAAAGCAAATGAGCAAGCCTGCTGTTATTCTAGCTATACCTGCTATGGTGAGGAAAACATACAAATGATAGTATACATCTCAGCTAGTAGAGGGACTATGAGCCAAGAAATACTAGCAAACAAAAATTCTCAGAATTTTCCCTGAATCTTTTTGACTAGAAAGTTCCCTTCATTAGGAACTGGCAGAAAAAATACTTGTAATTTCTACACTGTGAATGAATATCAGGAAATCTTTAACAGTCAGGATATTTAGAGAGGTAGAATGTTCCTTAATAAAAAACTCATGGCTCCTATTGTTCTAAATGTTACATTTACAACCTCTCATGTTAAAGCTCTTTTTTTTTTTTTTAATATCATATTGAAAGGCAGGAAAGTGTTGCTTGAAGTTACTTTTTATTTATTTATTTTAATCTCTCCACCTGGCCATTGTTTTGAAGTAACTGTAAACAAGAGAAAAGGGGTATGGTGAATCAGGACAACACTGCCATGTGGACGTCCAGCTAAATCAGTCACAAGAAGAAAATTTTAAGGAACCAGTTCAATATTTTACAATAGCCATTGTAGTAAGATCAAAGATGACAGGGCTTCATGACAATGACTTGTGAATTTTGTCCTTAAAAACTCTTCTACAATCTCTGAGCGCCTAGGAACTGTAGATCAATGTCTCCTTGGAGCATCATCATGTCTCTGGAGAGGCTCTGCCATACATTCATAGCTCTGCCTTTTACTCTGATTAGATACTCATATTCTCAGTTTTTCTTGACACATCTTAGGTAGAATTTTATACAACATAAGTTATTTCTTGCCCTTTTACAGACATATATCAAGTGTTGACCCAAAGCTGCAGGTTTGGATGTCCTGTATCTATTCCACGTTATAAGTGTTTGCAAACAGCTAAGAAAAGCAGGCTAACAAATTTATTTTCCCTCTCCCCAAATGCTACTTTTGAACTCAAAAAAGAAATAACATTTGGAAGCAGGAATAGCAGGAAAGAAGGATCACATGCTCCTTGGCAAACTAACAATTTGAATTTTCCACATAGCACACCCATTTTGCAGTTGTCCTTTGAAAACATTCACATTGATCGGTGGGGCTGTGAAAGGCTCAAAATAACGTGAAAAGGAATGCTTCAGTGTGAATCAGGAACTGGTCATTTCCTATTTCTGGTCTATCTATCTGCCTGCTCTTGGAGTGTGAGGGAGTGAAGGAAGGGGAAAGAATCTTCACGGTGGAAGTGCCAGGCTGCTGAAGTTCAGAATAAATCAGTCTCTTGGCAACTCTGCACATTTGCTTTCCTTTTCCTCTACCAAGTGTTGTGGTACAGCGGAACACAAAGTCAGCAACAACTTTAAATCCTCATGCTGAAAAAAATATAACTGAATGCAAAGCAAACACACAAGTGAATCAGAAAATGGAGTTTTTCCTACCCAGACACGTTCCACCCTTCTTTGTAAGGAGATGCTTAAAATACTACCCTTGCATAATCATCTGTTTTTCAAAAAACAGAGACTCAAGGAAGTGAAGCAGCTCTGGTGCTGATGCCTGTACAACACTGCTGCTGGATTGCCGTAGTTCTGGTAACAAATGCTAACTGCTGAGTGCTATAACTAGACTCCTGCTCTGTCTGCCTCTCCCTAACTCTTTCTTATGCTGCCCAATTTAAAGTTTAAGTCAGATATCTTAAACTGTGACATGAATTCTTTAGTATTAACATTCCAAACTTAACTTCAGATCAGCCTCCCTTTTCTGAGCGAGTCTGGTTTTGGCCACAGATGTAGTTGCTTCCCTTAATCATCTCTTTACTTCTTCTGTCTCATAATGAAGTGAAGCAACCAGGAAAGTGGTTTTAACTAACACATGACTGTTATTGAGGCTCAGATTAAGGAGGTAATACCCAGCTCAGTGGTGGTAGCTCCTGAAGATGAACTCTCTCTCTTGCAATTGTGGTTTTGAGTTCAAATCTGCATATATGATGGACAGACAAACCATGCTTTTCATATGCACTGGCCTCATCTTGCAGATGGACAAGGCCTCAAATGACACAAAAAAGCTCCTACCGCACTCCATTCGTCTAAATCACTTTCTGTCCCTGATGATAAAAGGAGAAAATCCATTTTGAGAATGAACCTGCTCATAATATCCACACTTTCCCACTAAGGATTTTTCAGGCAGGAAGTAGTCCAAAGGAAAAGATTTAAAATATTCTTGAATTTCTTTTATGAGCCAGTCTATCAGCTCCTAATTTCACAGACCTTTTGACACAATCAAAGGCAGCTTTCCCTCTTGTCTTACAGGTACTTTCTTCCAAGCTGAAGCCAGAAATAAGCCTGTAATGTGACTCAGGTGACCCATCACACAGAAGGAGGGAAAACCCTCCTGTAGAAAATTCACAAAGAGCCAATGGCCTGGTATGTTTTTTGCGTGAATCATTCGTTGACTAGTGAATAAACATGTAAAATGATGGCTTAGAGACAGGGAAAAAAGAGTGATTGGTAAAAAGTACCATATATTTCTACCAGAACTGCCTATCTCTATTAGCAGAAAGGAGAGAAGGGTGGTGCCAAATGCTGTAGAAGTTAATACAAATGCAGAATTTCCTTTCCAAAACAGCTTTCTCAGTAACTTGTTGTGTACTTGTTATCCCTCAAACTTTCTCTCTGCTCTGAAATCCTGTGCTACCCTCCTGTGACATTTTCTTGCATGCACTCCACTGAAGTTTGGGTCTATTGTTTCCCAACAAGGGAGCTGATCCTTCAGCAGTTGCTTATTTATTGGGGTCACTTGAGGTCAGTGATGTGGCTCTTATGGGGTGCTTTTTTTCAGAACTTGGTCAATGCGGTCTGCTGGAATCCCTTTAATTTTGCAGAGGAGGAGGCAGAGATGATGGAGGAGTTTCATTTTAAATTTACTTACATATCAAACACATAAGTCCATACCTGCACGGTACATATAATTGGCTATTTTCAATGATTGGCACCATACTGTGCCAATTTTGGTTCAATATTAATGGTCTCACACAGTTTTTCAGGAGCAAGATTTTAGTTCTTTATTTCTCACTGAGAGATTTTTGAATTATGCAGCAAGGAAGGGCTACTCTGCCTTCCCTCTCACATTTCCTTCTTGCCTGGGTGACAGGGGATTTGTTGACATTTGCTGCATGCCCTGTTGCTATTATAAATCGGAAGCTACATTTCAAGCTTCAGCACACTCAGAGTTAAGCTGAACTGGAAAGAGGACAATGGAAAATATAAATGGAAGACATTTAAAGATGTGGAAAGGGAATTATTGGGACGAGCTTGTTCTTTTATTTTAAAGCATATAAGATGAGAGTGAGAAAAATCCTTTAAAAGTGTTATTTCTTTGGCTTTGTTTTCAGATCCGGATGCCTAAAGTTAAGATGCTAAATCGCTGTTTAGTCATCAGTTTGCCTTCACGAAAGTCACTCTGATTTTTCCCTGAAACAACCTTCAGAACAAGAAGTATGGGCTCTGGGATGTGAAATATTTTGCAGAATACTGACAGTTTCTTTCTAAATAGTGTTTAATGTCGAGACTTTAATGAACTGAGAAATTTGGGTTTGCAAATATGTTGTCTAAAAAACAGTACAAGAAGAGTTTCAGTTTTCTTTTTAAAAACTTTTCATTTCTGTTTGTTGTAATGTACAATGAATAAGTGCTGCGAAGTGACTACTGAAAATAATAAGCAAAATTCAGAGCAAAGTAGATCTGCAAATTAGAATAAATCAGAATAAACCAAATACTTCACCTGAGCAGAAGTCAAAAAAATATTTCCTTTTGAATTTTACTCTGTTGGAAATTTCTAGAAAAGTTTGTGCTCTTTTCTGTTCTGAAAGGGAAGGAATGCTTTGCATCGGGGAATTGCCCCCAAAATGAAAAGCTGAGTTCTCCCACAACTCCAACAACCAGGTTTTCTACTTATTCGGCAGCAACAAGGGGCTGTAGGAGCGCGACTGCAAATCAATTTATTTTCCTGGAGTACTTGTCTATGAGATCTATCCAGTGAAAAGAAGTGTAATGTAGGGGATTAATTTCCTAAACGCAGAGAAATTCACTACCACAATCCTTAAAAAAAAAAAAAAAAAAAAGAGAACAAATAAAAAGCACAAAATAGCAGTGAGGAAAAACATGATTTTAAAGTATTGTCCATGACCCATTTTAACTTATTTCACACTGTTTCTTCTTCTTCCCCGGGATAATTTACTGCATAATTCAAACCTGCAGATAATTTCGACCTCTTCTTCTTTATTATTAGCTATTAAGTTATAGTTAAGCCTGGTCGTTTTTAAAGGGGTGGGTGGGATAAAGAGAAGCTTCTTATTTTGCATCCCGCTCTAATCTCTGCTGTGCGAGTGCTGCGGGCTGGGGTTTTACATAGTAAAACGCGAGCAGCAGATAGATTTGATACGCGCCCACACCTAAGTATGTAACCCCGAGAGTGGCCTGTATGCTATAGGGCCCCTTCTAGGCTACACATCAACGAATCTCCCTATAGAGGAAGCTTTATATCTTATGGCTGGGTTGGGCTCGGTTTTTTGGGGGGAGGGTGAGGCTGGTTTTTGTTCTCCCCGAAGAGCCGTGGCGCTGCCCTTAAGTTGAAGGCTATTTTCAGACTTCGCCAAACGCCTGATTTTTGTAATTATCGTCAGGATTCCCCCCTCGCCCCCGCCCCAGCCTCGCTCTGCGCGGAAACTAAAATTGTGATTTAGATATTTGGTCCCAGCGGCCCTGCCTGCGCTCGGCAAATGGTTCCATGTCACTCGCTGCATCACAATATCGGAGCGGCGGCGCTCGGTGGCAGCTAATCCTCTGAGCCCGTTAATAAGCTTAGGAGCACGTTCATTGAAGACTGACGCGTTAGTCACAAACAGGGAGAAAATATCTACTGGGGGAAGCTGAATTGGTTTTAATCATCTGCTAATCACCAGTAATGAGACCTACTCTGGGGAAGAAAAGAAAAACAGATAGTCAGAGGGAGGTTTTGTTCTTCACAGCGGAGTAACAGGGAATGAGAGGGCAGCTGTTATTAGGAGAGAAAAGATGGAAAGAAAGGAGGGATTTGGCCAGACCAGATGAAACTTCTTCTGTGGCGCACTGTTTTGTTAGCCGAGTGTTTCTTTCATTCAGCCTCCAAAACTTCAGATCTGTCAGCCCCTCTGAAAGCCCCGGCCCACCTCTCCAAGCCGCCGGGGAGAAAAGGCGCCGCCACCCCGCCCCGGGCCCCCCTCCCGGTCCCGGCTCCCCCCGCCCTGTTTCCCCCTGCGGCCGGCGGCGGGCGCGGCTCCTCCCTAAGGCTGCTCAGGGGCCGGGGTCCTGCGGGGCAGCGGCTGGCGACCCCCGGAGGGTGGAGGGCTGCCCTAGGGGGAGATGCTTCTCCATCTTCTGCCTCGGAGGAAGCCCGGCTTGGAGGTGCCCTGCTGCTCGCTCAGCCGCTGCCCTCCAAAAGTTTGGCTTTAAGATGGCCACATCCAGCTGAGAGGTGGGCGCATCTGCCGTGGACCACTGAGATGATGCAGGGATGCAGGCCGGCCTGTGTGTCATGTTCTGCTGGTGAAACTCAACCAACTGAGCGAAAACTAACACTGTCATTTAGATATTTGGTACCAACGATGCCTGCCTGGAGTTCGGCAAATGGTTCCATGTCACTCGCATCACTCGGCTTTCTGTATGTCACAGAATCATATGATCACTTAGGTTGGAAAAGACCCTTAATGTCCTCAAGTCCACCATGTATGGTTAACAAAAAGCATAATGTGACTGTGCTTTACGCCCTATACAGATCAGCATCTTTCATTCCAAGGTGTTGGTATGAGGACCACTGCCACACACTGAAATAACGGGTCAGTCAATTCCTTAATGTAGGCCCTGGGTACCTCCTTCAGCTAGAACGCGTGTTCACATTTTTATTTTAATTGGCCTTAATTTCTGGCTTGTAATTGTGCATCTGGCTCAGAGAGAGAAAGAAAGCCTTTAGCTACATTTTTAAAAATTGAAGCTTGGATGAGCTCTTTAAGTGATTATAAAGTTGACTAAATGTAAAAGCTTTGCAAAGGCACACTTCTGGCTGCTAAGACACGTCTATGTTTCATTTGCCGAATATTTTTAGGGAGCTTAAGTAGGGTGGGTAGCTCAGTCATTGGAAAAGGGGAGTTTTAAATGTCAAGCTTCATTTGACTGTATGGAAAAATGAAGTATCAGATGTCCTGTCAGGAAATAAGATACACTGATATACAATGTGCAAACATATTATTTAGAAGAACTCCTTCACAGTCTCACTTCATGGAAGTGAGTTACCAAACTTAGTCATGCAGCAAAGAGAAGTCTACATCCTGATTTACATTTAATTTCTTGGTTTACAGCTACTACAGCAGGATATCTGAAGAAGAAGATGTGCCTCTCAGTTAATTTCTGCTCTTTCAATAATTCATGTCTCCTCCATCGGGAGGAATGAGGTCCCTGTATACTATAATATGGTCAAATCAGGCCAGGGAAAATTTTAACTTCTTCATAGCTTGTCTGTTGAGTAAAAGAGGGAATGACTAGTCTTTTACTTAGGAACGTGACAGCATCATGTTTCTGATTTTGCAGAAGGGCTCTCTGGCGTTCTAGAGATAGGTGGTACTGACAGAAAACAAATCTTCATAATCAGGCAGCTTTCTAAGTCCTCTTGAACAGAAGAGGTTGAGAAGCATTACACGTGAGGGCAGGCAACACATTTCAATATGCCTGTTGTTATGATATGATCTTATTCTAGCATCACAAGTCTTTTTGGTTTAAGTGAGAAGATAGAAACAGTTATTTAAGAGAGAAAAAATGAAAATTTAAACTTATTTTCCTGTGTGCTGAAGGAACTGTCTCATGTACTGCTATTTATTCCCCAAGGGTTTAGCAACTCATATGTCATGTGGACTGCTCTTTAAAAGTGACCATTGATTCTGGAGACTGTCTTTCTCATAAGATTCACACAGATAGCTTGAAAGATCTTGCAGGAAAAAAAAAAAAGAAGAAACAAAACCCAATACAATAAAATAAAATAGAACATCACAGTGGAAGCTGGGGGAAGCCTCTTCACAGGTCTTCAAGGAAGAAGGAAATCTCTTGCCTATTTGTTCACCAACAGCAGGATTCTCAAGCTATGAACACAGTCATGGGTTGTTGAAATCCCCAGTAGTACAACAACATATGGAAAACAGTGTTTCAGTACATTAGATTGAAATTTAAGAGGGAAGATTAACTTAGAAAGATGTCCCTCTATTCAGAGTAAAATCATCAGAGATGCCAGACAAAATGATAGTGACCTCAAGTATATGCCTCTTCCAAATTTGGAAGCAACTTTGCCATGCTAGTGAGCATGTCATCAAAGCCTGGAGGTAATGTTTAATTGCACTCTTTCTTTTCTTTACTTTTTTTTCCACAAGTATATTCAGTATTGTACTGATGTTTTCTCAGTTAGTTCATCTGTCTCCACATTTTATCATTCTGTCTGTCAAGCTTATTAGCATACTTTGACAGATTAAAAGGCTAAGGTCAAACAAACAAATCCCCAAAGAAATACTGCTAATTATTGTCATATGTTTTTTAAATACTTTTGCTTCTTCAAAGAATTTCATAAGGAACTCAACTCAACTTTGCAGTTTAACAGTTTCTTTTATGAGCCCCTCGTCTCCTCACCAGCACTTTCCCTAACACCCTCCACTACTCATACACCCATTCTCACTTTTTTGGCAAGAATTTAGCTATTTGCAAAAGTGAAAGACCGCTTCAGACAAGTTACATTTTGTGGAAGTCATCTGCATTATTTGTTGATCCACAGTGAGTAGTGTTCAATAAGCCAGCAGAGGTTTGAATGGCTCTTCCATTTCAAGATGTTGGAAGTAAAAGACACTTTTTGTTGCTAGCAAAGTGACATAGAACAACCTTGTTCCAGAATCCTGCTTGGGCACTAGGGAGCCCAGCACGTATCTGTGATCAAAAAGGAGATCCTTCGTATCCAGGCATATTTCCTCTGTTTGTATGGTGAGGACGATTGATTAGTGTCTGGAGGTAGAGTCATAAGGCCAATGAGCTACACATTCCTAATACCAGCTGTTACATGGAGTTTGCTTTTTTTTTACTTTAAGCTTCTTAAAAGGCAAAACAGAGCAGGTAGATTGGCTGAGCATGGGTAGGGGGGGAGAAAAATCCCAATATACTTTCAGGGGGGAAGACCAATTACAGCCACAGTCAGCTTTCTACTTTATGTTTTGGTTATTGGCAGATGTAGCTCATATGGTAGGAGCTGGTTGGATAAAGGAAGATATTGGCTTCCTGCAAGGATGAGACAACAGGTGGCTAAAATAAATAGAGGGGGAGTGCCTTTGAAACAAGATAAGCAAAAAACCAATCCTGATTAGCTTAATGAGCAAACATGTATTTATCTTATACCTACAAATTTCTATTAATTTCCAGACACTTTCATGCTTCAAGACAATATATCTGTTTTTTAAAGGATTAATTGTTTGACAGGTATGCAAAGGTAGCATTGCCAAACCTTGTTCATGGCAGGTAAATCATTACATGGCCTAAGACACTGTTCATTAGCTGCATTGTCAATCAAGTGGGAGTCCTGCCAGAGAATTGCTGATGGTACGACAGGGTCAGAGACAAAGATATTCAGTCTCTATTCATCCATCAGATTTTTTTTTTTTTAAATCAATTTACAGCATGATAATTGAGTCAAGCTTATTGTGCTGCCCCTCAAACAATGTAGGATTTGGTGATGATAAATCTCTTGGTACAGAAATGATCCACGGTAGACCACAAAGAGAGATCAAGACAGAGAAAAGAAGGAAGAAGAAAGCAAGAGAGTTGGGGTAGGCTGGGGAGATGAAAACTAATAAGAAAGGTATTTAAAGAAGGGTTTCAACTTAGACAAGATGTGTCTTTAAGATTAAAAAAAAGAGTTGGAAAATGAAGTCCTCAGTTAAAGAAATCCATCACTAAAGGCGAAGAGCTAGATTGCCATTCATGTAGTTGTATCATCTGAAATTATTCCACTGATAAAGCCAGGGAGCTTCCTTCTCAGGAGACCATACTAACTTCAAAAGTATTATCTCCTTTTGCTGTTTTGGAGAGCCCTTTTGTAAGAAGCTTTCCCCTTTATATTTGCAACTGTACATGCCCATGTGTATGCAAGATCTATGTGTTAGCTAAGTCTCTCTGTCACAAAAATAATATTAAAAAATCTTGAGTGTAAAAGGAAAATGAAGACTCTGTCTCTGAGGAAGAAAGAGGAGGGCTTTCTACCAGCAGGAAAGTCCTTTTATGTCAACCTGGCCATGGCTCTGATTTCCTGGGCAGATGTCCAGCACTGTACTTCCAGCCCAGGAAATGAGGTTTTTAAGTGTCCCTCCTATGACCCACACTCATCTCACGCTCATGCCAAAGAGTTAAAACAAGTGCTACTGCCATCACGCGCAAGCTTGCTGTGAACTGATGTCACTGGTAAACATGTGCTTGCTTATCTGCTTTCCTCAGTTTGCTGTTTGGCTGATTTCAGACACATGATAAATAGACCATTCCTAAATTTTCGTATAATTACATTTAAATATAATTTTGAGCAATTAAAATGAATGGGAGATGAATTCATATGAAATCCATCTCAAAATAAACCTATAAAATGTCTGAGCGGCGGATTCCAGCCTGATTTCTGAACTCCCTTTCCTACGGCAGTGGTGCGCCCCAGCTCTCCCCTCAGACCCTGACTCCTTTCTGGGACTCATCAGGCTGATGCTGAACATATTTAAATCCTCCCCATAAAAGGTTTAGTATAAGTTGCTTCTCCAGTACTTGTTTGAACATTAAATATGCAAATAATCATCATTACACTTCCAACAATTACACATGTTTGCGAGCACCATGTCAAGTACTGGCAGCAGTGCAATCATTTGTAAAGACAAATATTCCATTCCAAGAGATGTCATGCTGCTTAGAAGATTTCTTTTTGTATTAGTAGCCACACTGCTGCTTCATAAAGTGTGCAAATGAACGTGACAGTGCTGCCAATAGCTGCCAGTTCCTTCCTCTCGGCAGAGCAGATGTCAATCAACCGTCCCAAACAGACAAGGCCTCGGAGCTGCCGCAGACATTAAACATGTAGGATGCGGGAGGGAGGGCGCAAACAGCGCGGGGGCTCGCTCCGCTCCTCCGTCCCCCTCTCCCTCCTTCTCTCCCTCAGCCCCTCTCCCTCTCCCTTTCTCTCGGAGGAGGCCCGAGGCCTGTGGAATATTTTAATTTCTGATTCCTGACTACATTATCGCGTGCTTGTAACAGACGAATTGTAATTTGTAGCTCGGAGGTGGCACGGAAAGCTGCCTGCAACCGTAGGACAGATGCAGGCGTGTGTGGCAGGCTCCTCTCCTCATAGCTCCTGCCTGCTTCCCCCTCGCTCCTGCTCTTCACATAGTTATGGATAATTGTCAGCGTTCACTTTTATCACATCCCAAGTAGCAGCTTAGAGAAGATGCGACTTTAGTCAGGACTAATCTTGCCTCCTCCTGAAGTGGGAAAATCCCAAGTATTTCAGGGTCCTATTGATAACCCTTGTGCTTTTTTTCCATAAAAGACGGATGACTCTGGCAAGCTTGGGAGACTGCAGATAATGGGATTGACTTGGTACTTAAATCTCAGTGAACCAAGACAGCATAAGTAATTAGTGAATTGGATCCATACTGGGGTGCTAATGATGGCTAATACTGCCCCGCACCATTCTAAAAACAGCAAGATACACATCCATCTCATTCAGATAAAACCAAGGGGACGCTGCTTCTGTGGGCATCATTTATTTCTTCCCTAGCACAGAATTTATCCCCCGTTTAAAAAAAAAATCTAATTTTCCTGGAGTGACATCCCAAAGAACAAGTGACCATTCTGTCAGAAGAGTTCATTATGATCACAAATACCTCTGGTGTTTTTAATTAAGAAAGGCTAATTAAGAGAAACTATGCATTTATCTTCTTATCTAGTTGTCAGGGGAAAAGTCACAAACACTAACTGTGTGCTGTTTGAATGGGAGAGGCAGTTCATATTTTTAATCTTTTTTTGTCATTTGTTTTTTATTTCTTCCCTAAACAACTACATACCCACAAAGGAAAAACTTGGCACGGGAAAGTATTACATCTTTATAAGCGGCGCTCCAACTTTTATTAAGTGTAGTTCAACCCCACGTCACGATTTTCCTCCAGGTTGGTATAATTGAAGAGTATCTGTGTACAAACTAGCATTCTGCCTCATTTTTCTTTCCCCGCGGAGTGATAGCATTTTATCAGGATAATTTAGATAAATGTCTTTCCATGGGGTTTGCTTATCCTTCCAGGAGCTATGATCGACAAATAGCCATATAAGATGAACGACATCGTGTTTTGATCAAATGCGTTCTCATCTAAAAGCAGAGGGGGTTTCAGGATGGGGAGGACTCCTGTCTTCCAAGGTTTCAGCATTGGAGGGTGGTCTTCCCCCATGTGCTCTGGTTTGTTACAGTAGCTGCAAACTAACATGTGGATGTATGTGTCTGTGAGTGCACATGTGCGTGTATAACATCCTAAAACCAGAGACAACTGAGCTGGAGATGCGTTAAACTAGTCAAGCAACCCCAGTAAAATAGTTTTATGGGGACAGCTGAGGACAGGGAGGAGGTTTGGCTGCAGGGGGGAAGTTTCCCACTGAGAAACTGGGAACCCAGGCACCCTGCAGCGTCCATGCTGCCAGCTAAATCCTAAAACCAGACAACCGATCCTTCCTTTTACATTTCTTATTTGTAATTTGTCCTGTCATTAAAAAAAAAAGTGTGCTCCAAAGCGGGCTTGGGCAATAGCACATAAATGGTTAAGATGCAGTGTTACTGATTAGCAGCAAGAGAGGTTCCTGCCAGAAACTAATTTTTTTTTTTAATTTTCTTTTTTTTTTTTTCATTAGGATTAAGTTGAATGAAATCTTTCTTTTCCCTGACTGTCGGAAGGGTCTTAATTCTGTGCTGGGTTATTTCGGCAAGTACATCAGTAGCTGTGTGTGACCGCAGTAGGAAATGCTTTTTAAGGAGAACTTCATATGCAACATTTGAGAAGAAAATGCTGCTTAATGTGGGGACTCTTGGTTTTCCTTCTCAATCTGTAACTGATTAGGAGGCATTCAGAGCTAATGTAGGATGAAAAGATGGGCAGAATCTCGGCTGAGGAGGCCAAAGGGGGGGCTGGTTGGGATGAGGATCTGAACCGGATTAGTGCAGACTCAAGTTTTAGTTGGGATGGAGCTAAAGTGTTATCCCAGAGGCAGACTGGCTGCCCTCCGCCTGCAGAAACTCTCTCACCTCTGTGATTTCCTGCTTTGCCAACAGTGTAGAGCTTCCTCCCTGAAAATAGTGCTTAGCAAATTGCAGCTTTAACCCCACCCGTTCTATCTCACCCAGAGATTTTTGTTTCTTTCTGTCTTGCTGTATGTGAGAACTTTGGCCTATATAGTTGCTTGATGCATGTATTTCTAAAATGACAGGCATTTTTATAATACTAATAAATCACACAGTCATCTGAGTCTAAAACTGAACTCTGCCTCCCAGCCATGTTTCCTTTTGCTTTTCTGCTTTCCACTGCTTTACCTGGCTCTTGCTAGCTTTTAGGCTTTGTTGTAATCCTCAAATGCATATATGTTATTTTCACTGTATGTAACCTGAAATTTGCCCTGAAGAACCATAACTATTTTAGTCTTTATATAAATAACCAAGGTTCCTATTTCATAATTAACTTCCCAATAAATGGGAAGTGCTGCTGCAGGGAAGAATATGTGGAAATATTATTATTAGGATGTGGGGTTGCACCTTCTGCAAAATTAGAACAGTGCTTGTTAAGAAAGGTGCCTTACCTTGGGTTTCTTACTATAACTGTCCCCCTTCCAGGAGTTTAGCTTTCAGAAGAGCTTCATTGTTTATCTTCCCAAGAGCCTGCCTTTTGCCTTGAATATGATGAATGTGGCTGCAGGACCCTGCATCACCAGTTCTGGGAGTTTGCCTGATGGTGAGGTCTTTACAGTTTTCTAGCAGAAAGAGAAATGCCTCCCTTCTTTTGACTTAATTTGCTCTAATATTTTGTTGTTACTCCCTTTTCTGATGTACTCCCTGGAAATAGCCCTAAACACTGCAAGCACAGATGATAGAAATAATCACATCGCTGGACATTTGGATCTAAAATCCTTCAATTCTCAGCTTTTACTTCTGAAATACTATTCCCCAGTTTTTGTCCCAAAACAAGAAGGCTTTGCCAGAAATGAGAAAGAACTAAGCTAGAACCAGTGTACGATCTGACATGTTAGACTTAATACACTATTAGCAGAATTTCAGAACTTGCAGTAAATAGTATTAAATCTGACACACTTAGCTAAAAGCAGGTCCATATTCAAGGTTATGGAAAAGAAGTAGTTTATATGATGATACTGATCTTCTCCAGAACAATATCTGACGCATATTTATTTTTCTAAGGTTTCAAAAGGAGGTCGATTTGTTCCCAAATCCTCTCTAACGAGACTTTGAAAGTTACATTAAAAAAATAGAAATAGAAAAATGGCACAGAGCCTTTAAATGGATTTGAAGGCAGAATAGACTACATTAGTTAACTTATTTTTGGTTCTGAGGGGTGGAAATAAAGCACTTGTTTTCCTACCCACCAGAAAAATACCAGGAGCTGCAGGAGAGTTTAATTATGGGGAGAAATATGGAAGAATGAATTCCGAATGACTCTTCCCTGCTGGAAAATGCCCAGATTCTTGGTGTCTGCTGTGGGAATGCACACAGATAACAAGTGGAGATAGAGAAGGTTTATACAAAAGCAAAGTGGAAGCAGTACACGTAAACAACTGTTTTGTTTGATTTCTGATTTTCTCTTTATATGATGAGGCACACATGGCAGAAAGACAGAAAGGAATGGGTCTTATTTTAAAGAAAGCAACTCAGAATAGCGTGCTTTGCTTTTAACGTCTGATACTGGATATCAGGATGTTGAAAAAGTCCTGGAATTAAAAGCAATTCCCTCAACTTGAGCAAACAGTCCAGAAATCTGCCAGTTGCTGGCACATTTCCACTGGTTTGAAAGTTTGAAAGCTGGCTAAAAAATTTAGGGGTAGTTTCTGTTTGTTTGTTCCTGACCACTGATAGCATGAGCTAGCAGCTGGTAGGAGAATAAAGGAAAATGTGTGTGTATTGGCAGCAGACAATTTATAACATGAAGCGATTATTCTCTCAGAGTCTTAAACATCAGAACTTGTGTCTTAAAAAATAATAATTTGCTTGGACAATTTTACAACGGAGCATTTAGTTTTTTTCCCGTTTTTTTCCTCCTTCAAAGATGTGTTGGAATTTTTAACCAACTCGATATTTTTTTTTTTTTTTTTTTTTTTTTTTTTTTTTTTTAAGAGGCATTTTTCAATCTTGTCCCTTTTAAAGCCTCGTTGGAATCCTAGCATGGTAAACCTACATCTCCACCAGTGGTTTAACAACTAGGTTCAGCAATTATTTTTCAAGCAGCGTGTGCATCCAGATAGTTTGCATTGTGATACTAGTGTGAAGTAACTACATTCTGAAGAAAAGATGTTGAGGCTGTGGCTAAATATATATACATATGCATATGCTGACTGAATGTTGAAATTCAGCTGTCACCTATAATTAAGATAACGGCTCCTTTATTGTTTAGTATTCTTTAATAATTCCAGCTTCTAACTGAACAAGTGAGTTTTAGTACAGCATCATATCACTCAGCATTTTCAGCATCCCCATCGTACACCATGCTGGCTCAGCGCTGGGAGCTACAGCTCCCATTTTGACAATTCCATGTCTCTGATGCAGAGAGTGACAAAAGCTCCTCAGTTAGGCAGAAAACCACCAGAAAGAACTTGATCATGCTCTGGGATGCACTGTAATGTTTTTTACAACCTTTTGGTTTAGGACATTTTGTATCTGATGTGAGGAATTTTCAGGAAATCCACAAAGGGAACAGATGTGCAATGCATGCAGTTTTGGTAGCGGGGGAAGAAAAAATTTCTTGAAGTTCAATATTGTCTTTTTTTGAAGCTCCAAAAGGTTCTTCAATTTATTTACTTATTTGTTTTAATGACTAAAGATACCTCTAAAATGTTCTCCTTCAAAGTACAGGAAATTGGATTGCTGAAAAAAGCTCCATTGCCAACACAGTTGTGTGCTATCCCCTGCAGTCACTGTAAACTATTCCTGCAAGAGCTACTTGAAGCATATTAAAAAAGTCAGGTACCCAAAGAAATTAGTATCTACAAGCAAATCTATTCTATTTAAAAAATTAAACGTGGGCAAAAACGGAATTAGTCTCCTGATCGTGTTCAAAATATTTTGTTTTCCTTAGCTGTAGTTCTGTTCCTCTCTCAGATCTCTGCACTGCCAGTTGTGTCACACAATAGCGTCTGAGAATCCTGTTCTTTAATAAAACAACCACAGAGCTGTTCATAGTGCACGAAATTAAGTGTGTGCCTAAACCTGTGCGAGACCGGATCCCTCACTTGGACAGTAGATGTACTGTTAATTAAATGCTACTTGTTATAAAATATATTAAAGTGATTGAAGCTTCTGTAGCTGCAGTGGGCCTAGAAAGTACAATAATCCTTCACTGTAATGTAGAATCCTCATGTCAAAGACATGTACTGCACTTAGACAGAGTATAATTAATGCACATTAACATATATACTCAGAGAGAGAATATATGAAGAGGGTGCTCTGGGACATGGTTAAAATTTTTGTGACTTCAAATTAGAGAAATTTGGAAAATCTCCAGTTCGGCAATTTAAAATGATTAAATGATATCATAAAGTTGGCCTAAAACTGAGCAATGTGAAGAAATACGGAAATGGGGTTTTATTTCATTCATGAGGTATTCCAGCCTTAAATATTTTTTTCTGCAAATACGATAAATATTGATTTCCTTAGCTAATTAAGAATGGATGGTCACCCACAAATAATTAAACTAAATATTTAGCCTTGTATAGAGGAATGAAAAATTAGATGCTTATTTCGGAGACGGGTAGCATGCAGAGGTTATAGCGAGTCCAAGGTCAGTAATGGATTAAAACTGAGACATACTCCTGTAGAGAGAGGAGGGAATTTGTTTGGAGAAAGAGAGGGATGTTTTGCGTGGCTGAAACTGAGAACTGGTGCTCTCTGAGATGGTCACTGTCAAAAGGTGGAGGTGAAAGTTGGAGGTGAAAACAAAAGCTGTAGATATGGTTCACCCTTCTCCTCAGTCTGTTCCTGCAGGGTACTGTCAGTCAGCATTGTGAATTCACCATCAAGAGATCCTGGCTGCATTAGCCCTGAGCTCTGGGAGGATGCTGGGCTCCTATTGAGCAGTAAGAAATTGTGTCCTTTCGTATACACTGTATCTGACACGGACGTGTCACAGATGTGGATACCCAGTACTCTTGACAGCACCCAACTGAAAACCGTTTTGGCAGACAACTCAAGTGCCGCAAAACTCTGCAGTAGCTTTTATGTAGAAAAAAATGGAGCTGATTGGAAAATGAGAAAGAGGAATGGAAAGAAAGAAACACACCATTTCCTTGTTACTTTGGCTGACCTTTGGCTTTTTCACATTTCAGAATTATTAAAAAAAAAATGTTTGCTGTATAATCAGAAAAAAAAAAAAAAAAAACAACCATAGGTAAAGTTGTTGAAATTGCTTTTGTGTTTTAAGTGAAGCCCAAAGAGCAGAAATGCAGCCTCTTAGGAAGGAGATAAGGTCCAAAATCTGTCTGTGTTCTCCAGTCCTGCTTGCCAATTTTTTTGTTTGTAATGCTCCGTCCAACTGTTCAGATCTACGCCAACTATCTGGGTCCTTGAAGTAATCCAAGCAGAAGACTGAAGTGCTCAGTGTGGCTGAGCACTCTTCATTGGCTGTCTCAGCAATAAAAGGGCCATAAGTGCTGGTTTAATGGTATATGTAAGAATACGAAGTATTCAGTGCTGCTACTCAGAAAATATTTTTGCTTTTCCTGACTGTGAAATTCATAGTCTCACAATATGGGTAGCTCTAACAAGAATCTAGAAAACCACCTTCTCAGGAAAAATGACATAATTTGTGGCATTGGATTAAAACCCCTGTGACCATTCAAGACAACTGCTGCCCCTACAAGTATTCAAGGAAAATTAAGATTCAAAAGAGCAAACTTCAGTCCAGAGAGCTGCAAATATTTCAACCACCACAGATTTCTCATCAATTAAATAAGATTTTTCATCAACTACATCTTCAAGAGAAAAAAACTGAAACAAACATTTGACACACATAGCCACTGAATGGCAGTCTTTATATTAGATTTTCTTTGACCTAAGAGGAAGAATAATTGTGAGCTTGCTTTAACAACTCTTCTAAATCCTGTATCAATTTGTGTGCTATACTCACATGTAACTACTAAGACTTTCAAGGAATTATTGCAAATAATTGTGGTCTTGTGAAGCATTTTTCAAAAGCACGTGTACAGCAAAGTTGACATGATGAAACTTGAGTTTCACTTTAACACAGCTGTTGAATCTGCAAAAATACAAATCAGAAAACCTAGATGATTCCCTATGCCTTTGCTTGTGAAGGAGCCATGTAAAACCCCACAGCTATTCCATAATATGGAGAGTAGGAGGGTTAGGGGGTAGGAAAATGTTCTACTTTCAAATATAAGCTAAGAATCCACACATCCATGTAAATTTTAATGGATATTTACTTAACCATTCCTGGAAGTCCACAGGTACTGTGAAGAATTTCCTTCATGAACAAAAATCTAAAGCTCCTTCAGTCACAAGGAAAGTGACCTGCAAAGTATCCTCGTACCGACATGAGCAGAGTGGCACTGCAGGATGCCTTGCCCAAGTCACCAGTGGGAAAAGGTAGCTTTTCTCCTGTCCACTTCTCTCTTTTTTTTTTTCTCTCTCCATCCATCCCCTCACCACTAATAAAATTAGAGATCAATATGAACTTAGGTTTTGTTCTTTTAAAAACAAACAAACAAAAACCATGCTGAAATAAAACATGCATTATCTTTCATCTGTTTGCAAACATATCCTTGACCAGTATTCTGGGTACATCTAATATTACTGCATTAACATGACTATATATACCAAAGTGCAAACTGTCAAAAATTAACAGTACATAGGGGCTATTTAAAATCTTAGTTGAAGTCCAAGATAACATTTATCTGCCTGTTTCAGTAGAGCCAAGATTTCATTGTAGCTGATGATTAAGCTTTCTGATTGACCTCACTCATAGATATTTGGATCTGTGAAAACATTTTCCATATTTTTAGTAAACCTGTATATATGTATGTGTATATGCACTCATATATAAATAACGTAGAGGAGAGAACATAAAGAAAATAATCTAGAGAAATATTTAGTGACACTAACAAATAATAATAATAATTTATGTGTCTCCCTTGTGTGTAGAATCAAAGTTGGAGTGGAGAAAAAGGAAAAGAGGATGTCAGGAATGTGTAAGGTTTTCTCCATAGAGAACATAGAATAGATGTACAAAGATAAGACAAAAATAGAACAGAATGATAAAAGTTTGAAAAACATAATCATCCAGCAGATACAACATCTATTAGCTAAGCTCATATGCAAAATAACCTTCACAGTTTAACAAGGCAAGGTGATATTAACATGCGCTGTACAGTTTCTGCCCTGCATATACACAAAAAAACACTCATAATGCATATATTCAATCTGATGAAAAGGTTCAGATTCAAACTTGCTAATAATAACTGTAGCTTTATTACAAATAAGTGTGAAGTTTGGAAACGTATCCCAGCCCACAGTTATGTAGGAGCTGAAAGAATATGCTTGTATGAAGGTATTGCGAGGAGCTGATGAGCCCTCCACTTGCAGACATAGCAGTATTATTTCCTTTATATGTTACCAATTTTCTTTGCTTTTAATACATAACTGTGTGATGGTTTTGTGTAATGTTTCTGCATTACTGTACTTGTCTGCTGTAGTCTTGCATTTGTAGTGCTCTAGTCAGTATCTACTGCAGAAGATTTTGAGACCTCCCACAGGCTTTTAAAACTTTTTTTCTGTGTGTAAAGTTCACAGTTTGGGTTATGAATTCAACTCCTCAGCCTTTCCAAAGACATCTACTCACAGAGCTTTGCAGAGATGTTCCCACCAGGTCTGTCAGTTGGTGGTCCCCAGATGGATCAGTCACAAAACCTTGGGAAAGCCAGGGCTGAGCTGGAAAGACTTAAGCATCTTCAATAATACACTGGTAGGGATTTTAAAAGCCTTGAGCTCCACAGGATTTTCTGCCAAAGAGTTTCTGCAAGTCTAACACAATCTGAGGTGTATGCTTTCCAGCAGCCACAACCTCCCCAGACTTTGTCAGCCAGGCTTCTGGAAGGCTTCTCTCCTGGCTCTGCAATGTATGCTTTGTGGGAGGCCTGTCCCCAGAAGTGATACAGAAGGGGATGCACTTCCAACTGCTACCCAGCTCTAGAAAGCCCACTTCTGCTCACCAGCCAGCTTTTCTGACCATGAGACCTAATAGATCTGCTAAAGAAAAAGTTGCTCAGCTTTTCCATTCATAAAAGGAGCACTGTCTTTTTTTTTTTCAATCCCCTCCAGCTTCAACATTTCAAGCAAAATCACCACTAGGACAATGCTATAGGTTTTGATAATACATAATTATTGTCTAAGAAAACAATCAGATTGTTAGAAGCACCTGTTAATGTTCTCATACCAGTGACCCATATTTTTATGCAAATATACAATTCCCCCGTCTTTATGAAAATGTAACAATGGATTGTAATTTCCAGCATCAGCAACATCAGAAACACCCCAGTAATGTTCTTGGTAGCTAATTGATCGTTTGCTGCACTACTTTCCTTGCAGACAGAAGCTAGAAGCGCCTTTGGAAGTTAGAGGTCCAGTAAAGATCCTGCTTGAACAAAAGAGCACAGATGGCTGCCTGGTACACAGCAGCTACCAATACAATTTCTATTTATTTATTTATTTATTATTTATTTATTTATTTATTTATTTATTTTTGTCTATGGAGACCATCTTTGAAATACAGGGCAAACTGTGAATGAAGCATGCAGAAGGATTGTAAACTGCAGCTCCAAGCTGTAGCAGACACATGCACCATCAAATTCACTTCAAAAATCATGACATCTTTCCAGAGAAGCTTCTCTGCAGAGCAAGGTGAAGAATTGAGGTAAAGCATGGTTTTAGTGAGACAAGCTCCTCCTGGAAGTTTTCGTATATTAGTCCACATGGCCTGAAGATATCTGATTTACCATCTCAGGCTATACTTATTCCTTCCACACATACAATCTGCAATGGAATAGGGAAATGCAAACTTGGCAAGGTAATAATTGCCCAGGTCTCAGTATTTCTTCAGTATCTCTACTCAGTCTTAGTAGACGCTGGCAGAGTGGGTAAATCTGATTTGAGGTCCTCCTGCTCTGTCTAGTTATGACAATTTTCTAAATAACTTCCTTCTTTCTAGGTTTAAAGCCATTAAATACTTGCATTATACATACCCAATGAGATTTTTTATTTTTTGTTGAAATTAACCAAATTTTGCTGTGACAGATTTTCTTCTTCTGTGTATCCTGGTATAAGGACAATTTTTCAGCTTTGACTCTCACTGTGCCAGGGGAGTGATGCACAGTCTGATAAAGTTCTCTTAAAGGAAGTTGTGGATTTTCCATTTTTTTTTTTTGAAAATTCAACTCATCTCAAGTCAAGATGTCTTTTCAGAAGATATGCTCCAGCCTTAATTGGGGTGCTCAGTCTGAGGGTAAGTGGGTGAAATTTAAGGGCCAGCAATATATAAGCAGTTTCTCTAAATAATCTCACAATCTCTTCAATTCTATGCATTTAAAATGAAGAATCTTGCACAGTGCAGCCTACAACATGTTAAGTAGTCTTGGAACACGGGCAACGCATTTACATCCAGTAAGAAACTCCACATTATTTGCACAGTGAATTCTTTCCCACTCTGCATAAAATGCAGCGTAACTGTGTACAAGTGCAAATTAGTGTGGTAACAAGCACGCAGATGTCTCACCAACTTTGATTCAAAGCCCTTGTGCAGTGGCTGTGAAGCCCCTCCAAGCTGTGTGGCTGAGATCTGTGCTCTGAGGGTCCTAAACCTCACTTTCTGCAGTCCAGAAATATAGCCCAACAATGTCTGGTTGACTCTTCAATCCCTCTTCTGAATGAGCCTTTGAAGAGAGGAAGTACAAAACAGATTCTGGGAATGATGCTCTGAGGAAAAGCTTGGCAATCAGGGCTATTAACAAAAAAATGCCTTTGCTTTGCCCAGAAGTATGAAAGAATACACATAAAATTATAGAAGAAAGTGGAAGGGAGCGATGGCAATCTGAGAAGATACAATGATGAGAGAGCAGTTAATATATCATTTGGCTTCTTACAAAGGTATGCATTATGCAAGGAGTAAAGACGAGCATTTTCATTCCTTACCTTAAGTCTCCATGTTGCCCAGAGGTATGATGTGCATTGTTTGGATGGGAGGCACTTGGGAGCTGCATTGTGGCTGTCACAATATGTCTAGTCAAATATGCGAGCTGAAGGAGTGCCTTGATTTTGACCAATTAGTAGTGTTTGATTTGTGGCCTTCACATTAGCAAGTATAAATTTGTACAGTGGTCACCATTTAAAAACCAATATTTACCAAGGGTTATCACATCATCAATCTAAGGACACTAAGTAGATCCTTAAACTTTGAGCAGAAAATAATACTGAGATCTGGTAAGTATTTAACACATGTATCATTTTATGGTAACTACCACTTTTGACACAGGTGTTCATCACCTCTTCCTAGCTAAGCCTTATACTAGGTTACAATGCACTGAATTCAGGCTTCATATCAGCCAGATTTATGCTAAAGAGACCATGGAGAAGAATATAGTGAAAGTGACTTTATAATGAATATAATGAAAACAACTATAATGGATAACATCTTTGATTTTTTTTTTTAATTTATTTTTTTTTTGCTGTCGTCTCTTCCTGAAGCATTTGATTCAGCATGGGTACTCTGTGGAAACACTGAATTTATGGTTAAAATATATCTGGAGAATATTAACTTGAGGTTCCATTTTCCCTTGTGTGTGATAGGAAATTTTCATGTTGGTAGGGAAGGCTCTCCAGTAGCAATCTACACTGGACAGATACTTTTAGTCTAACTGCCCTTACTTTGATGTGTAAGTAACAGATGTTTAAGAGAGAAGAAATTAGATAGACTGTGATTACTGAGAAACAACTTAATTTCAATTCATTACTTGATGTTCTCATTCACTTGTTCTGAAAATGACAGTAGTTAGTAGGGTTGTTGGGTTTTTTAATTGACAATTTTTATGTTTTAACAATCAACTTAAACTTAACCTATGCACACCTCTAATTTTGAAACACATCATTTACTAGCTAATATATCACTTTTTCAGGGTAAGATGGAATTATTTCCAAAATGGCTTTGCTTTAATTACATGTATGTACCACTTAGCCAGCTTGTTTTCTTGTAGGCAATGGAAAGAGGTAAGAAGAAAGCAGGAATCCACAGTTTTGCTTCTCTCCCTTTCCCAAAACAAAATCCTTTTCCTGCCTAGTTTTCTAAAAAAGAGATATTTCAAATGAGCTATAGGAAGGGCTTGGCAGGGGAGAGATTAGGTTTGGGTATTTCTGGTGGAAAGGAAAAGGGATGATTAAGAAACTATCTTGGATAGCTCATTAGCTTTCAAAAATTGCATGTGTTTGGTTGATAAAGGTAATAATGTTCACACAAGTACTATAAGGCATTTGACTTCGTACCTCACAAAATTTTGATTAAGAAAATAAAACGATAATAAACTCAACATGGCGCATGTTGAATGGCTTAAAAAGTACAATTTCTTTCTTGTAATTGCAAACAGGGAATTCTCACAGAAATTATGTTTTCCTAGTCAGCTCCTCAGGGATCAGTTTTTAATGCCATGCTATGAAATATTTGTCTCGGTGGAAAGGAAAAGATTTAGAATAGGTGTTTGGAAATACAGTGTGAAGAGAATACCTAGAAAAGCTGCTGTTTCTTGGTGAAAGTTTTTAAGAACTGATTAAGCCATATGTCAGAACAGTCAAAGTTTATGTGCATCTGTCTCTTAGTAGGGATATGGCTTAGACAATCCTTTGAGATACCTCCAGAAATGTATTTGCATTAATCAAATATAAAATGATCACTGATAAAAAATTAAGTGATCATGAAGCTGGGGAGATTATACAGATAAATAACACAGAGAGTAGATTGCCACCCAGTGCCAGTTGGATCTCTTGCTAATGGAAATGTAAGCAGGCACTGTAACATAGCATAGCAGTGGGAAGCTGCCTGCATGGAGCAGTAGCAGAAGGAAGGAAAGAAAAAGCATGCCTAAAACCTGTGTTGGAACAGACAGAGTCCCAGGATGGAATGGCTCTTTAAAGAACATGGCAATTGAAATGAAGAACTGTGAAGTAATGCTGAGTCCAAAAAATGCAACCTCTTAATATGTTAACACTATGCATCACAGAACCTCAGCATCTGAGTAAAACAGACACCTGTCCCCCATTCTGATCTATTCACCACGGAGAAAAGCCGTCAGCATAGTGGTGCTGCTTCATTCTTAAAATTCATTCTTGTTAATACCAACTCCAACACATCATGAGGGTGACCTCATTGCAGTCTTCCAGTACCTAAAAGGAGCCTACAAACAGGAGGAGAGTCAACTCTTTACAAGGGTAGATAATGGCAGGACAAGGGGAAATGATTTTAAGTTGAGGAAGGAAAGATTTAGATTGGATATTAGGGGGAAATTCTTTACCAAGAGAGTGGTAAGGTGCTGGAACAGGCTGCCCAGAGAGGTTGTGGATGCCCCATCCCTGGAGGTGCTCAAGGCCAGGTTGGATAGGGCCTTGGGCAGCCTGGTCCGTTATTAAATGTGGAGCTTGGTGGCCCTGCCTGCAGCAGGGGGGATGGAGCTTTGATGATCCTTGAGGTCCCTTCCAACTCAAGCCATTTTATGATTCTGTGATTCTATGTACTTTTAGTTCATAGGCCAGGCAAAGTTTCAGTAAGAAGTGTTATTTTTATGCCTAACTCATACCACTGGAAAGAACAGATGAATGAACTTTTACATACACAAGACCCGAATTCCTCTTTTTTTTCCCGACAGTATAAATTTGTCTTATAAATAAAAATTATTATTGGTCCTTACAAAGTCTGCTTTATTTCTATCCCATAGCCATCAACTACAACCATATTGTAGTCAGATACTGAAGTAACAGGTAGCTGGGTCAGGTGTAGGAGAAGCAATTTGGGGGAGAAATAAATAGTACTTACTTTACTTTTTTGCTTTCTGGCAAAAAGACTGCAACACACTCCAATCGGTGGGAGCTCAATATAGATAAATTCGGAGTTGGAGCTAAGTTTACTTTCTGTCAGTGAGAGCAATTAGCTCCTTATCAATGCACCGACTTGTGTTGTTGGATTCCCCATAAGAAAAAAAATAAACGAAAACATATCTGAATATTTTTGGTAAGTGATATAGCAGCAAGAGTATCTAAGAGATGTGGGGATAAACCAAGAAATATAACAGACTTTTGGCCTTTGTTATTTGGGAGGTTAAAAGTAGGCAAACCCAGTTGTCCATTTTCATTTCATAATCTACGAATCTGCAACACTGCAATTTAATTCCAAGAGCTGAATTTAAAAACAGAGGGTAGAGCGGCTCTAAAATCACTCTTGTTTCTGGTTTATTGTTAAAAGTTTGAGTCTGCTACATCTCACAATTGTTGTTCTGTGTTCTTCTTGTAAAAGGAAACAGGCAAAGACTCCACAGGATGAGAGTCAGGCTAGGCCAACAGAGACAGGCTTTAAGCAATCTCCGCAAGCACCACAAATCTGTGTCCAAGCCTCACAGTTTATCATGTGTTAAGCCTATCCAGATGGCAGGTGATATTCTGGTATTAACAATCCACATCCATTTCCACTTCCATCTCTGTAGAAAATTGCCAGCAAGTCTCCCTGGTGGTCTTTTAAAAGTATGGGAGCCTGAATATACATGAATGTACACCACACAGATTAAAATATCTTGTACTGATGAAAAAAAAACAACCCACAAGCTGTTAGTAACTTAGAATCTGAAATATGTAAGGGAACATGGCTTGAAATACTATGAAATTGTGCTATTTGCAAGTATTTCACTCACTATATGTCCCGGGCTCTTGAAGAAAGGAATTGAAAGGAAGGAGGACAAACTCCTCTCTGTAAGCCCGTGAGAGCTGGAGTAATGGGCCTTTGTGGGAACAGAGGAGGAACTCCAAACTGAAACTTTTCTCTCTGCACTGTATTATGGGCAATGCTGCGGCTTCAGTTTGCAGCATATACCCAACTCTGCTTTCCTGTTTCTTTGTTCCCCTACAAGCAGCTTCCTGTCCTCTGCTGATCCCCTATGAACATCTGCCTGCCTGGGGAGATAAGGCTTGAGATCAGAGCCTGTATCCCAGGAGAGGAAGACCATGGTGCAATACAACAGGCGCTCAGGATGCACTATCCAGCCTTGTGGTTTGGATGGAGGGTCTCAGAGCAGTAGCTAGAACAACTGAGTGAAACTGATGGATCTCAACAACAGGAAAGACTCCAGGCTTTTGCTTCATCCCCCTTTTGCATTCTGTTGCATGTGAATCACTGACAACAGGGTGAGAACTGAAACCCAACATCCTTGTTTAATACCTGGGCATGATACCAAAGTCTTACCAATCCATTTCCTTCTGGAAAAAAAAAGAGGAAAAGGAAGAGGGAGAGGAAGAAGAAGAAGAGGAAGAGCAAGAGTGAGAGCAAGAGCTTTCATTTCTGTTCTAAGATCCTATTTCTACTCAGGGGTAAAGAGTTAAAGCCTCTTCCTCATGTCTATCTCCTCTTCCACAGCACAAGCTGTCCACTCTCACTGGCATCATTCTGAGCACACAGCAGGAGAGAACATCCAGGATGGGCTGATAGGTAATTTGGGGCACCTCAGGTAGATGTCTAACTTGAGAAGGACAACATATTTGGGTGTCTGAATTAGGAGCATTTCTATCCTCTATATTTAATCAGAGAGATCGAATCCTGCACAGAGCCATTTAGGGCACCTAAGCTCAGTTCTTTCCATAACCTCATCCTCTAGGGAGAATTTACATTATATCTCTCATCCAGAGATCTCAGTGGCTCTGCTCCCCTGTGGAGGTGAAGGCAGTGCAGGAAGATGTGCTCAGAAGCTCAGAACTGGCAGAGACAGTGTCCTGGTTGCCTGGAGCTGCACCTCAGCAGCCCTCACAGGGTTAACCCAGACGTGGGCTGCCGCAGTGTCTTGACACAACTCGGAATTTTGCCAAATAGCATTAATTAAATTTCATGCTTTTCATCAGACTTATTAAATGTACTCATCCCTACCAGCTACCATACTGACATAACTATTGTTATTATTATTATTATTATTGTTGTCACTTTACAATTACTGGGTTGTTCCCAAACCAGCATTAAATAAGACTCGAGAATGTTTCTGCATTAATACTTTAAGACCACTCTACACCATACAAAACACTGAGAATTACAGAAATTTATTTTAGGCGGAAAGGCACTATTCCTTAATTTTTGTAGGGTAAGCTTTTGTACCCAGTGCTGTCTTAATCTTTTCTGGACTAAAGGAATGTCTTGCTCTAAGAAAAGACCATATTTTGCAAAGGTGAGGTGTACTTTATGAGGGGGAAGAGAAGGGAATAATTGCTACTAGAAAATATGTGGTAGAATAATTCTGAAGTAGAAAAAATATTTGAAAATAGGCGAACTTACCCAATACCTACCTTAGGTTTATATTTTTGTTGTTGTTGCTTTTGTTAATTCAAACCCTATGGCATTAATTCAGTGCAGCAATGTGAACATTGCAGGGTCTGCCATGATGGATTGTTCAGGCTAATTGTGGATCTCAGAACGTGGAGAATGCATTTGTTCAGCACTTGCAGTGCAACCTGCTAAGAGAGATCACACAGTGGCCAAAGCATTATTCTGAGATCAAGTCAACTTTATTCAAATTCCAATTTCCCATCACAGAAGTTTATCGGAACAAATGTACTAAACTGTCTGGTGTTTGTAGACTTCAGTCACATAGGGTATTCACTGAAGACTGCTGCTGTAGGAATTTTACCTTGTGCTGCATTTGAGCTCAGTCTGAAGAACTGGCCTACTTTTCTTTTGTTGGGCTCTGCAAAACCAGCTTGCATTTTGCCTTGGGAAAGAGGCTCAATTTGTATTTGCTTAGCCCTAAGACTTGTGAAGAGAAAGCAAGTTTGTCATGTATCTGTCATGACATTATCTAGATAATTCCTTTTGATAAGCAGTATCATTTTTCTGGAGCAGTATTGAAGAGGACTTTACCCTGGAGTGAACTGAATACAGCTGATATGGTTGGATAAATACTTCAGTTCTGTCCAGTATCAGGTATTCCACATGAGAGACAGTCTATGTTCTTCCATAGTAAAAAAAAAAAAAAAAAAA
>JACDJE010000226.1:713981-801143 GCA_016647715.1 Pavo muticus
GGGGGGGGGGAAGATATTCTTGTAAAGACACAGCTTTGTGCAGAGAGAGCTGGAAAACAATCTTGTTTCTTTCCAGGGAGTTATGCTGCTCCTTCAGAGCTATGTGGTAGGAGTGATGTATGAACTTTACTGGTTGCAAACAAGGGAACATCAGTGGATGCAAAAATCAGGCAGTGCCCCATGCACCCCAATAGGAAAAAACTTGTTGCTTGGGACTCACAGATGGAGATCCACAGATGGGGCACAGATACCTGGGACTCACAGAGCCCTTTCCTAATGAAATGTGCTGCAATTGTCAAACAGTAAGTCCTATGAAGGGGATATTTTTCTGAATTACAGAATGGCTTGGGTTGGAAGGGATCTCAAACACCGTCTAGTTCCAACCCAAATGAATGTTTTCATCGTAATAAAATTTACACTTTAATAAAGCTCATCAGTAACTGCAGACATTTACAACATAGAGCATTTAACCCTGAGACTCTCCAGTGACAGCATTTGTGTTACCATTGCTACCTGCCTGAGTGCTGCTAGGAGATGATTAACTTCCAAAATCACCAAGAGGGACAAAGCCTTGGAATGTGCTTGTTGTGAGAGCTGGCCACATAGAATCATACAATCATTAAGGTTTGGAAAGACTACTAAGAACATCCAGTCCAACTGCCAGCCTGTCCCCACCATGCCCAATGACCATGTCCCTCAGTGCCACATCCACACGGTTCTTGAGCACCTCCAGGGACGGTGACTCCACAACCTCCCTGTGCAGCCTGTGCCACTGCCTCACCACTCTTTCTGAGAAGAAATGTTTCCTCATATCCGGCTTGAACCTCCCTTGGCACAATTTAATGTCATTGCCTCTTGTCCTATTGCTGTTACCTTGGAGAGGAGGCTGACTCTCACCTTGCTACAATCTCCTTTCAGGTTCCTACAGAGAGCAATAAGGACTCCCCCGAGCCTCTTCTTCTCCAGACTCAACAATCCCAGTTCCCTCATGTGCTCCAGACCCCTCACAGGTTCATCATCCCTCTCTGGACATGCCTCAGCATATCCCAACTAGGCTCAGGTCTGAGCCTCTCAATTCCCCTTTCTGATCCTAAATTATTGTGCCCTCCTTGGCTTTTGCAAGTCCCCACCTGCAGACTCACAGCTGACACATCTAGGTGGTGCAGGAGGGCTGGGGACCGCACTGTGAGCAGGGAGCGAGCAGGATTTGGGACTCTTCAAGGTGAGGGAGCAACAGCAGCCTGCACACTTAGCCATCACCTCCCTGATCCATGCACAAAGGCTGCAGCTTTGAGATCATTTGTCAAAAGAAAGTGAGCAGCTGGGAAGCCAGCTTCACAGCTCACTCAGCTTTTTTCTGGGTCTGGTATTTTTCGTAAAGCTGCAGCCCCGGCGGCCGGCTGCACAACCTGAAGATTGCACATCGTTAAAAATACAGGCCGGCGCGCTCATGCACACAAACACTCTCAGGTGTTATGTTAGCAGAGCAGAGCTTGAAAACTAGGCTTCAAAAAGTCCTGTAGACAAAGGAAAAGAACAGTGGTTTTTTAATTATTTAAACATTGTGAGCCGGCCTCGTAATTTCTAAGCATTTGGAGCTGGCAATAATTTATATTGCTAGGAATGTGCCTTAACACAGGTGGGGCCTGTCTGCTGGAGAATCTGAAGACAATATCTTTTATGGTTACAAAGCACCCAACCAAGCTGTGCTTTCATTCCCACTCCCACCACCTTCCAGCTCTCTGCTCCTTTTTTCCCTTTGCCCTTTTCTTCTCCCAGCTCTCTCCCCCCCTCCCCATCCCACAAAGAGCAGGAAGGGCAACGAATCGCCTGTACTTGGTGCTGGAGCAGAGGCAAACTCTGGGGCAATGAGGCAAGCTCGTTTTCATCCTTTACAAACAGCATCCTGCTCTCTCCCATCTCTCTCCCTCCTCTCTGTGCTGCAGCCTGTGGTGACACTGACCTCTGGTGATCACAGGAGTAACACTCACCCCAAAGTGAAGCAGCTGCGGCTTTGAACGAAGATTGTCGTTGTTTTTTTTTTTACCATTTCAGCCCTTAACGAGGCCATATTTACCACTCTCTTTTGCACCGTGAAGAACGGGTGTGGGTCTGTTTCCCACAGATGCATGTCCATTTTTCACGGCTTGCTCCAGGTCTTTTTTTACACGTGGGGATTATCACAGCCCTACTGTCACTCCGAGGAGTTTTGTCAAACATTTCTCAAAATACATATTGCACGATAGACAAGTTTATCATCTGTCACGCTGTTTCTTGAAAACTGATTTCCATGCTGTGTTTGTCAGGGGCCTGAATCCCTGAAAGAAACTCAGCGCGGGGCTGCGGCGGGTGCGGAAGCTGCACTGCGGCTCCTCCGAACGCTCCTCCATCCCTGGGATCCCTCCCTGCACTCCCCGGTGTAGCAGTAACTCTGCTGCAGGGAGCGGAAACCAGATCCCCACGCAGGCTATTTTTTGTCCATCCAGCCAAGAAAAGCAAATAAATCCAGGGTTAAGGCTGCAGCTTTCAATTGCTCATTTTAAATGTGCTCTATTATGATATCGGAATGATCTCAGCACGCTGATGTTACAGAATCAAATGTGTGCTGCAGACCTTGGCAGAAGTGAGCACCGAGTTAATGAAAAGAGTTTCAGCTTGACATTCTCTCTATTTGGTAACCTTAATTCTGCTTTAATTTATTCTTTGGAAATTTTAGAGCTCAATCCCATGCAGATGGAGTGAGAGAAAATGTTGTGTTGCTTATTAATCATTAGCAAATCTCCAAGATGTGGCAATAGGGTAATGACACAGGTATTGGAAAGCACACTTTGAACAAACTTTAATTAAAAACGTAAGGACTGATGGTACCCTCATTATATAAGCAATGCTTTTTGAACATCGCCCGGTACTACCGCAGCCCAGTAGGTACGAACATTCCTTGATCTCCTTAGGATAGCTTAAAATGCAAGGAAAAGAGGGAAGGATTAATTAAAAGCAGGCTGTTTAAGTAAGTAAAAAATTGTTTTTCACAAAAAATACATGGCAAGGTGTCAGGTTAGATGAGAGATACAGACAGCTAGACAATAATCCCCTTGACTGTGTGTTTAATGTTCTTCTATTGATAGGTTTGCCTGAGCAGTATTAAAACATTTCATGAATGTGTTTATAACACTACTTCACTGTGGCGGAATGAAAATGAATGCTCAGTAGTGTCGTATGCTTTTAACAAACAGATTTCATTTACTCCTCCGAGCCAAGCAAAATTAGAAGGACCTGAGGGTCTCTGATCATTTGCCCAAAATTAATGATCAGTTATTGAATAATTAACTGTCATTGATATCTCATTTCTAAACAAATCAATGGACCCATTTAAGTGTTTGTGTAATGATAGTAATATAATCCTTCCTCTTATGAACTGCAAGTGAACAGACCAAAGAGAAAAAGCACATTCTTCACCAGAAGTAATTATGAGACCTACTTAAAAATCATTTGCCTCAGCTGAAATATAAAGTATTTTTCTGCATAATTTACCTCCAAAACGTAAGCGCTCGGCTTCTGCTTTAAATAAGGGAAACCTGTGTGAGCAGAGGTAGCGCTCCAGCATCCCTGAAACATGACAGCAGGGATGTAGGCTGTGTCTGTAGGAGAACGGCCACGGTGCCCGGCAGCCCCGGAGCTGTGGAGGAGGGCACCAGGACCCCCACACTACACGGCTCTGTCGGCTGTAAGGGAAGGTTGCTGTCAACCTCTTCCTCCTGACCAGGCGTTGTTCTTCTTCCCTCCTCCCTGCTACTGCTCACCAAGACTGTGGTCTGGAAATCCAGGGTTTAATTTGAGAGGAGTATCATTTTTATAACTCCATAATACATGTATAGAGAACGGTCAAAATTGCTGCCACCAATGAGGATATCTTGATAAATAAGTCGTAGATGTGAAAATACTCTGGAGTGTCAAATGCAACTCTCACATTTATTGTCTTGTTAAAGAGCAGGGACACTTCAGCTTGGGTGTGCAGGGGAGAGGTACAGCTTATTTCAATGCACAAGTACCAAAAACTGTAAAACTGTTCAGAGCAGAAATTAATTTTAAAATGTAATGTAGTTTGCTCACACCATTGTGGATGTACTGATTGCTCACCTTTCAGCTGGTAGGACAATGAACACTTTAAGCAGAATTATTATTAGAAAGAGGCGGTATTCTGAGCATACAGTAAGTGGTCTGTGAACATAGCAAGTGCCGAGATTGGGAATAAAAATATTTGCCTTATTATTTCAATTAATACTTAAATAAAAATGACAGCAATACTAAAAAGTATCAAAAATCCAAAATATGGGACTGAAAATCTTAGAGATTAGTTATGTTTAAAAATAATAATAGTTACATGGGTAAACTAATCCCAACAAGTAGTAATTTTTGCTGTCACTCATTCACACCCATCCTTTGGCAACAAACATATTGCATTTGCCTTCCTGCTTCTATGAACTATTACTTGAAGAGCTCAGCTCCCATTCTTCTGGAAGAGTAATATCCAAATGTTCCTCAGGAATGCTGAGGTGCATTGCCTGACTCAGCTCTCCAGTTTCAATAAGCCACTAAACTTCATCTCCCTTTGGTATCTGAGGGGTTTTTAAGAGTATATGGGGAGTCAGTAAGAGATTAGAGAGGGCACAGATTTCCTTTCCTTCCCAACACTTGCATTCATTTTGAAGATTTATGCATTGGAACTTGGCTGTCCCCTCCTGTTCCAATGAGTTTTACCATCTAGCATGAAACAAGGGTGTATTTTAAAATGTTTGTGAGCCCATTTTACAACGAAAAACGGGTACCTATGGGTCTTTCCCAGCCTTCCCAAATGTGAATGTATTTGCATATTGAGATTTTTCTCTGTGGCAGAACTTAGACCAGAAGCAATATGCAATTATACCTGGTTCTGCTTCTGAGAGTGGAGTAAGCAGGAATGATTTCTCAGCAGAGGAAATACAGAATTAGGTGTGTTTATATGTAGAAGGAGCTCATAGGATAAACATACACTGACCCGGAGAAAGAGAGGACTTAACAGCTTAGCTTTAGCCAATCATCGTTACAGTGGCTGCACAGACATCACAGCGTATTGCGGCAAGCTCCCATCCCAGCCTTACAAATGCTCTCACGAATGGAGCCACTGCATGTATTCCTATTGTACCTGAAATGTTAGCAGCTGAAAATGAGATGTGCGTTCAGTTGACATATTCACAATGTACAGAGCATTGAAAGAAATTAAAGATGTAAGAGAAATGTTAAAACAACCCATTTTTCACCCTTTCAGCTGTTTGAACAGCAAGCTTCTTATTTCTTTCCTGTGAATATACACCGATAATAAAAGGGAATTTTTAAGGAGAAGTGGTGAAGTTTCCTAGCTGAAAATGTTTATAAAATACCTACTTATCTCAAAATGATAATGACGAGAACAGCTAAGAAGCAATTACTATTTGCTTGAATATGCTGCCAGTGATCTTGTTCCATGCATTTATTTATTATTTTAGTTTCACCGTGTTTGACAGAAATGGAATAGTCTTTATTCGTATTATCTGTACATCCAGCTTTTGTGGCTGGCAGTCACAGCACCTCCAAGTTCTGCTGGTACTTTTAGCACGTACTGCAAGAATAAGTATTATTTAGAGCAGGTTTATCAGTAGAAGTGCTGTGTTTATAGCCATGTTTATCAGTCACCTGATAAATGCATTTATTTGTCTGCCTGGAGTTTTAACTAAATAAGGGTGGCATGCTCTTTTTGCAGTTTAATAAATGGTGTACATCTGTGACAACTTCCAGCCTGAATAAAGCGTGTGAAGAACATTCGTTTTCAAAGCCATGATATAATTCCTTAATCAGAATATAAAAATGTCTGGTTTAGAACTGAATGAATGTTCTGCACTCAGATTTCCTCCCTTGCTTTGTTTTGAAATCAATTTTATTTTATTTTTTCCTATTCTTCTGTTTCTTTCTTGAGTTCTTCATTTTTATAGGAACGAAGGTCAGCAAAACTGCTTCTCTGCCTCAGAATCCTTAACTACATGCATTATATATATGTTACAAACTAAGTTACTCAACACTTATAAATGAGACAGCTGTTTTTGAAGTAAATCCCCTTGGAATATTTGCAGTTCAACAGCAGCAGCAGAGAAACCATGAAGTGAAGCTCACCATAAACAAAAGTAAAACGGATATGCTTTCAAGGCTTGGGGAAATAGGAAAATATAAATGAGCAGCAAGACTAAAGAAAAATAAACCTGATTTCCTTTAATTCTAATTCTAGAAGGCGCAATTAGGAACTTATATAAAGGACAATTACGATTTCCAGTATCACATTTTTAAATTATTTTTCTTTTCCTTCATATTTATATATGTTACTCTGTTGTTTCCTCTTTATAGTCCATGTTTTCTTTGGTAAATGTGGAATAGATGTGTTGTGATCTACCCAAGTTCTGGCTTTGAAAATTGAAGGTAACTTGGTTGTCGCTGTTGTCTGACACTGTCCCTTTTGATGAGGTGGGTAAGAGATGCTGAATTCAAGCAAATTTATTCCAGAATTTGTTGGATTTAAACTCGGAACATGTGTTTACCTGAAATGATAATTCAAAATTATTCTGGGAGGGCAAGAAACTATTTCCTCTCCAATTCACCAGTGATGGATGCTTTCATCCAGATGACCGAGTTAACAACCAATTTCAAGTCTAACTACTAAAGGAAAGTGTGAAGTCTTTCTTTTTTTCCCCCTCTACCGTTACTACTGCAGTATATTTATAGGAAATGCAATAGAGAATTAAATCAAAACACTGATTAAAAATGAGCGCTGTCAGTGTCACAACAGTGTTTTTATCATCTAATGATAACCTCAGAACACCTCCCTTAGTTTGCAAGGCTGATTGCAGCTAAAGGCACTTGCTAGACTTTTACACATTTAGAAAACACTTTATTATAGTTTGGGAAATCATTAGTTTTTGCAAGCAAACTGTATTTTGTTTACTCAAATCAAATAAATGTTACGGGTATTTTATTCATCATTTCTCTACTTATGTATATTGACATTTTTCACCAGATTCTTCCAGCACTCCAAGTTGGGATGTCAAAAACTGTGCTTGCAGAAATGAAAGTATCCTCATTATGCAAATTCGGGTTCCACTGATAGGCATGTTCTGTTTTATAAATTACATCCTCTTGTCAGAAGTCAAATTGTATTTGAATAACTTCACGGAAATTGTCACCAAGATTTTAAATTGTGTGCCTTGTATGCCATTGTTGATTTAGTCAGTGAGTAAAAAATGGACATATGTTGATTTTTAAATATGTGCATGATTGTTTTGTCATAAATGTTATTTAAATGAAACCTAGATGCATACATAATTTTTCATGTATATTTTTGTAAAGTTTTGCATTATATAAATAATCTTAATGTTTATATTTAATAAAATATGTTAAACAGTATTAGTTGCTGTATATTTTACTCTTAAGAAGTTTGTTTCCTATAAACATTCTTGAAAAAATTTCCTGTAGGGTAAAATAAATATACATGTTCGAATAAAAATATTAAACATAAAAGTTAAAATTAAAAGTGAACTTGAATTATGAAAATCGTTTTTATCTCCTATAAAAAGGCTGCCTTTCCTATTTACATTTTTCATGAAATTTACAAAAAAAAAAAAACAAACACAAGTATGGTTTACTCATATTGTTGAGAATACTTAGCAGTGCTCAAATATAAATTGATTTCTTATTGTAAGCCGAGCAATTTAATTAAAAATACATTTAAACTCATTACAAAGAATAAACTGAGTTCAGAAAAGAATATATTTAAATAATTTATAGAACACTGAGATGATCATTTTAATTTAGAAAATAATATATGACTCTTATTAAAAAAATATCTTGAGAGATGTTACCAGTGAAAATATGCCCTCCACAGAAGCTCATAGTTTAGTTGATTTTAGTTTTCAGAATGACCATTATTGCAGCTGGAATAATCTTTGATGTTAAGAAAAGTGGAAAAATCAAAGTGAAGTAGCAAATCTGTTCATTTTTCAAACATATTAATCTTGTCAAGATAATACATAGAATCAATCTTTGCTTTTTTTCTTTCTTTTTTTTTTTTTTCAGAGGCTTTTATTCTCTTTTATCCAAAATATGAAAGCACTTAGGAGGATAAAGAAATGTGGATGACTTTGGAAAAATGATCTGAAAATATATTTTGTCTGTTGGTATTAAACAGTGACACGAGTAATGTGAACTGTGCGTGGTCAAAGCATGAATTTCTTGTTCAACTATTGGTATTCATCATATTTGTTCTGCTTATAACACGAATATACAGCAAATTTCTGGTACAGCTTTCTTAACAGTTCAACTGAATTTCAAACCCTGACAGTAACAAATACAAATTGCACCAGCCCAAAAAAATTGTTGGGGCTAATTTTAATATTAATGAATTCTTTACAACCTCAGTTCAGCAGTTTCGATTAAGCTTTAATTAGTAGCCAGAGGGGAATCCAAAACAAAAATAAGGAGTTGAATTGCTAATTAAGTTAGTTTGATGAGGTAGACTTTTAGTAAAAGACTGGTTGTTGTTGGCTCTGTAGGTTCTGACAGGCTAAAAATACTAAAGATTATCATTATTGTAACTAACATCCTACATTACCACCAGATTTCTGCAAGGAGCAGACAGTTCATTAGAGTGCAACACTTTTGTGTGTCAGGACGAGAATTAAAGTCTTGTTAATAAGATAGCAGTGCATGGGAACCATAGACCAAGACAAGCAAACATGGTTTTACATTTGACTGGTGGTAAATTATCTAGTTATTTGATACTCTGGTATACATCTGATTCTAATGTGTATTTATTGTTAGTAACTGCTTGTCAGTCAATATGTTTTCCAAACGGAATTTTGCTTCTTAAGCTACTGGGCTTAGAGATGTTTCCTTTGGCATGCCCATCACCATCACATTTGTCTCAATTTACATGTTTTGGATGATAAAATATTCAACAAAAATTGTATTTAATAGTGCATGTCTGGATACAAAGAGGTGTGGAGTTAGATGCTCCACTGCCAAAACCTGCATCTCAGAGAAGGTAAATTAAGAAAGTCTATAAGCAGATTTAGCTGAAGGAGCAGCTTATGCTAAAATGATATAGCTGTGTTTTCTCCTAATGATACCTTTGATAGCAGGTTAAAAATGCAGGCATGTTAAATTATTATCAAATGATTTTTTGCATTGAAAAATTAACTATTGCTTTCAATTAAGTACTTTTGACATTCTAAGTGTGCCACTGCAGCTCCCAAAAGATTACTAATTACTCGTATGAGCACTAAAGCTCTGCAGTGATAGCAATTTGACCAAACTGCACATAAGAAATGGGCTAGGTATCTCTGCAAGGATCGCATGGGATGTCATTTGATTTCTGTATACTTTGATGTTTTCTATAATTTGTATTTTGTCCTTTTGCTTAAGGTTTCAAAGCGTACAAACCCAATAACGAAGGGATAAGGGAAGGCAGAAAAATAAATGATATTGTTTCTGTGGTATTAAATATAAGCCTGCTATCAGCGCTACATAGCACTAGCGAATTGTAATCAGGTACTTTGACTTAACACTGTTTTGTTTTATAATAAAAGTGGTTGCCATATGTTGGAAGCCCTATCTGTCTGTGTCTTAGGGGTTTCATACCTCTGTAACAAATCCAAAAACTCATTTTATAATACCTTAAATCTACCCATTGTAATGTAGCTCCACTAGTGTAAATCCACATCAAACTTTCCTCATGAATGTTGCTAGCAGATTACTTATATTATCACTGAAAGCAAGGGAGAGCACTGAATTTGGATGCAGAAGATAGAGGAGAAATAACTTTCACTAAATCTTCTTTTAATGCATAGTTTACAATTTTCTTCCACCCAGCATGAAACTGATTAAAAGCACATGGACGCCCCTCATGAAGAATGCTTTGCACAAATAGATGCATTGTTTGATATATTTACATCCCTGAATGCTTGGAATTTGAACTGTAATACAGCAATGCAGAGTTTGTTGGGAAGGAACATGCAATAACCTTCATGCATCTATTTGAATATATCCCTCTGCTGTCTCAGTCTCATGCAGTCGTACCCAAGGATTCCCATTGGAAGACTAAAGCCTGTTACACTGATCAGATTACATTTCTGGTATAAGCTGTTGGAGGCACCTACCCAGTGTCACTCCAGCAAGCAAATATGGTAACATGGCCATTCCAGAGAGTGGATGTGCAGCCACACACAAACTCACAGCTCCCTACTTTGTTTAATCTAAAAAATAAAGCACGATTAAAATCTTTTAAAGGAGCCAATCTGTATTTTTTCCTGTTTGGTTGAGACAGGTTAAGGTCATTTTTTATGTTTTATTTCATTCTTTTTCACGTACTCGACTGATTTTTTGTCATATAGTTCACTCGCTGTGTCAAAATTAAAATAGAGAGAATTAATAGATGAAATGCAGATCTCTGAATCAAACTGATATTCAGCAAGCTGACCATGATTTCTGGTTTAGTGAAATAAAATACAAGACCATTAAAAATCTCCAGAATTCTGCCAAAGAGGCTTCAAAGCATAACTTAATGCTTCATTTTAGAGATTTGTGTTCTCGATGTTTGTCTTCTGCCAGTCTTCGTGCTGGTCCCTTATGCAGACCTTAGTATAATTACTACTGACTGACAACGGTGGAAATGACAGAAGAATCAGATTTTATATGTGATGGGTGAAGTCTGGGAAAGTTGTATCACTGAAGGACATTAAACTACTGCTTGTTTATTGTTATTTTTCCCATTCATATTTTATTTATATATTTTTCAGAATCAAATGGAGACTATTCGAATACACAACATTCACATTATAAACATATTTTCAAACACTGAAAAATCAAAATCTTTTCATTCACAGTACATTAACAAGATGTTCATTTTTACTAAGGCAGTTAATGTAAAGCTAGTCATCATTTCAGATATTAAATACTCCGAACAATAAAAATAGCAATACTATTCTGAGAATAGATTATTTGGTTTGATATAAAATGTTAAAATAAGATTCATGGAATAAGTTAAATGAAAATGAAATGAGCTTGTGCTTTTAGGCTTCTATATGCATGTATGTATGCATATATGTGTGTACATGCATATGTATGTGTATATGTGTGCCTATAGATCTATAAATATAAATGTTTTTATAATACCTCTTTTTCCCCTACTCTCCAAAACTGTAATTTCTTCAACAGACTCCTAGTTCTGACTAGATACATGTTTGCATGCATCTGTGTGTGTTTCTTGTCTGTCTGTCTATGTGAGGGGACAGAGATGGGGGAGTGGACTGCCTTTGTGCTATTTTGTTTAAAAGCTTATTTTTTAATTAGTTTGTATATACACTTTTATATTGGTAACTTTAGTGAGCAACAATTGACTAGCACAGCATGAAAAGAAAAATAAGGCTGAATATAAAGGAAAGGAATGACAGAACTTGCAATACTCTTTTTGACTGTAGCATATTTTTTCTATAAGAATGAAGAGAAAATTAAAAATAAGGCTATGTGAGAATCTTCAGGAGTACACGAGAATCTTAAAGTGGACAATACTATGATTTTTCTTTAGTACAAGCCTTGATCCTTTGTTCTGTGTAAATCCTCTACAAATGTATCACTCACAAAACTGTTTGAAATACATCTGAAGCAATACTTTTGTATAAAGAGATACCTGAATGCTTTGGAGGATGATATACCCCCAAAACACTTTGATGGTTCACAAAAAAATAATGATTGTTTAAGAGAACTGACAGTGTTGGTGAAAATATCAAACTGTAGTCATAATGAAGTAATAAAATAATCTTGGAAAGAAATAGTACTTTTTTTTTTTTATCTTTCATAGGAAAACAAATAATTGACTCTGTTTCAGTAGAACAGTTTTGAGCATTCCATTGATTTTGACTCTATTTTTGTGTATCTGGATGTGTTTTGCCATCTGCTCAGCCCTGTGTCCGAAACAGACTGAAATATTAGAGTAAAAAGAACACAGATTGGAAGGCAATAAGTTTTTAAGAGCTGCATTACTTAGTGGAAGATTCCTTGGGCAAACTGGATGTTGAAGACAGTACAAAAACGCCTGCCAGACTCAGCTACCTACGGTTTTTTCATGAATTGAACAACATATTTTCTATTTGTATTTTTTTTTACTCAAAGTATGAATGTAAGGATTTCTAACTGTTGTAAATCTATTCCTGCAGCATAAACCAAATGCTAACCAGCTTTCTCTTAACCTCATTCAATCAATTTATTCACGTCTCCACCACACAATGCCCAGATCATTGCTAAACTTTCCATGAGATCTTGCCAAACATGTACAAAAGATTCAGATTTGCACTCAGATTCCTTTTCTGAGTGATTCGGTAGGAGTTTGGGAAAGTGTTGTAACAGTGTCCACTACAAAATCAACGTCTCTTCCCATATCGTTAGGCAGATGGACAGGCTGACAGATATGGCCAGCCGAGTCTGGGGGCAGGGACAAAAATAACATGATCATATTTCAACTCATTGTTCAAGTTTAATGAGTTCTGCCATAGCTCGGGCACTAGAAGGTTATTGTGAGGGAAAAACAAAAGGACCATTCTTTTGTCTTTCTTCACAAACTATCAGGCCCCATTACTGAAAATTAAGGTTCAATAAAATTCTTATTCAGAGATAATTAGCGGACAGCTTTGTGGTGCGGCGGATAATATGGCCAAAGTGCTGGTTCACAGCAGTGTGTGCTGAAGTGTGAAAGAGCCAGTTCTCCATTCCTGCTTCTGAGGTCATACCCCCTCATCCTGCATACAATGTGGCAGTCAAAATGCAGCATTCTTACCTGCTGTGATAAAAAATACGCCAAAGCAAATAAATTATTTCAACCCCCTCCCCCTTGCAGCTTTTTATTTTTTTAAACAAAGCTAGATCATTAGTAATAAACTATGACTTCATTAGAATGTTCCACATAACAGGATTACAGAGGAATGTGTCAATAATTGGCAAAGGTTTGTCTTTCATTAATTAACACCTTTGTATGAATACAAACTTGTTATCCTCACTTTTTATAGGTGAAATATTACCATCAAAATTAGACCTTCTCGATTTTAAAAAAAGAAATCTTGATGGTGTTAATTTGTACAACCAAACTTTTTCCAAATATTGTTCAGATTGGGAAAGAAACTTGATTTGAAAACAGGCAGCATTATAGGAAGACTGCTTTTCTCTGCACTAACAGAAAAGAAAGTTTCACAGTTTTACTCTTTTATACGCACATACATAAAAATGTACATATACGACCTCTCTGCACAGAAGAATATGTAAAGCATTTTTTAAATTAAAATATGTGTTGTGATTTTGTTGTTCAGTAAAAATGCACATTAACTACTTTAGCTTTGATTTTCCCATCTATCATCAAGGAAATTTCTCATAAACTTTGGGACAATTCATAATGTTGGTTGATTTATCATGACACGTACATCTGCATAGAAGGATAACAAAATGAAAATTCTATATAAAATAAGGTATTTTTCTGAGTCAATAAATCAGTCATTTATATATATAACAGGATCAACAAATTTAAGTTCCAACTAAGCTCTTATATATGTGATCTTGTTTCATTGGTGTGCTTTGATCCCTAAAGGGTTTACAAGGTAGATCCTAATATCTAGAGACTCTGACCCAGGATACACATGTGTCTGAAATCTTACTAGCCCTGTTGAACTTGCTGCGGTGATGAAAACTTCCAAAAGCAAAATCTGTTTTTGAGGGTCATAATATCTACTGGTTTGAAAGTTTTTAACCAGGATCTTATGCGTTCTGACATGGGCTCTGACAAAATCAGTTTGAAGTATCGTGTACTTCTGTTAAATAAGACCTCAGCATACTGGGTCTTGTCTGGGCTTTACTACAAAAGTGAATAGGATGATATTTAACGTGCCCTGTGCTCCAGAGTACTGTATGTTCCCATGTGCTGATGGGAGTTTTGCTTTTCTAAAACCACTTTTATTTTACAGCTCACAGCACAAGAAGCATGCCCTCAAAAAACAAAACAAACAGGAAAAAGGAGTATGTTTGCTTTCTGTCTAGTTTGGTCTAGGGCAATATGTGGTGTTGCTCTGAGAGTCTCTATGGAAATATCCAAAAACAATATTGGATTTGTCATCTATATCAGAGAAACTTTCCGTGAGCTTAAATTTGAAGCTTAAATGGCTTCAAATATTTGTGAATTCAACTCACAAAACAAAAACAGGTTCCCCTGTTTTTTCAACTGTGAATTCAACTCATAAAAACATTCCCCTCCCCTTCTACTCAAAAATTGATCTGTTTTTTGTTTGGTGGGGAAAAGTAGGTTTCCACTCCATCATTGTTTTTGGGAGAGTGGCTCATCAAAATTTCCTGGATTTCAAAGTTTTTCAGATACTTGAGATTTTTTAAAGAGAACAGCTTTCTACAAGAAAATATTGGCACCCTGAAAGACAAGGCTGAACTCTACTGACTACAGTGGAACCATGTTTATTAATATTATTTAAGGAAGTACTTTCATCTGCATTTCAGTGTGTGGTGAACTTAATATGTGATTAGAAAAGGAGGATTAAGGCTGTGTATACATTAGCAAATAATTCAGTATGATAAGAGAAAATCAGTAGATCAAAGCAGTTGATGCTGAAACTCTACATTTTACTATATAGTTGAAACTTTTCACTTTAGATCAAGTTTAGAATGATCCCCTGGATTGAATGCCCCCATTGCACACATGGCTATAAGCCGTCCTCAATGTTCAGATGCTTATGGGTGCATTAGGGAACATGCCACACTTGGGGCACATCTGAAGCAGAGATCCCATTCAGTTTTCACTGAAATCTGGCTTTCAGATATCTAGTTTGCAGGCACCAAACAGTTCCGTACAACAAACAAAGCAAAGAAAAGTAAGGAAGACTGAGGGACTCACTTAAAACTGCACTGCTGCTCTCCATCAAGATGTCAGCTGATGCAACCTAAAAATCCCACCTATTTGGTGAATATAGTGTACTGTGATTCTTGCAATCTAAGTGACTCTCTAACCCCTTTGCAACTCCTTCAGAGACCAAACAGTCAGACCAAAATGAGTGCACTGCAGCCACTTCAGAAATCCCAACTTTAAATCAGTACTTGCTGTTCATCTCCTTCAGAAATCTCCTAGGGAAAATATTCCATAATGTAAAGAATGCATGTAGTTTAGACCGACCTGGGATTATGTCTTGGATCCATGATGTTAAATTAGAGAGGCTGGCAATACTTTGCCACAATACAGTTCATTTCAAGAAAAATTTCTGACCTAGTGAGGATCTCTCGTCTGTCCACTTAAAGCCCCTTCACAGTGCTGTTCTGGAGACAGTCTAGCTGTGTTACTGCAGTGCTCTGACAAGCTGATAAACCATTTCAATGACTTTGTAAATCAGCAGTGATTATTAGCTCAGGCCTGGCACCCCTCAAACTTATATGTGCTGTTTCCAGACCCAAGCTCATTCACCAGAATCCATCTTGGTTGACTTTGCCTTCATGGTGAAGATATATCTTCATTCAGCCTCCAGTCAGTGCTTGAACTGCACCTTCTCCAAATCGTTAGGCCAATCGTATCATCCTGTTCTCTGCTCCTTAGATGGAGGCTTCTGTCAGTTTAAGCCAATTCAAGCAGTTGCTCCTTGTGATAGAATGAAGCAGGTCATAACTACATGAGGATTGGCATTAGCTACATCTGACTTTCAGTTCAGCTCTTACAGGAGGTTTTTTCTGTTGTTAATTCCCTTCCAACCACACAACCTCATATAATAATAACGTCAATGTGATGTTTTTAAAAATTTCCATGAGCTGGTAGGATCTGACATATTTTGATGTTTCCATAATCCCAAGGTCTCATATCTGTCACTCCATATTGGGAACTAGTTTGTGTGATGAAAACAACTGCAAAAAAAGCACGTGTAAATCAGAACTGTGCTCCTCTTTGCAGTCTTTTTCTTCTGCTTGCTTTAACAGATTTAAAAGTTGAGTTGCAGTGTGATGGAAGCATCATATAAATAAAGCTATATCATTCTGGATATCTTTTAAGGATAAAGTGGGACTGACAGGTATTTTATCCAACTGCTGTGCAAAGAATAACATACTAGTCCACAGCTTCTCAGTTGCTCATTCATTTGCTCTGTTAGTAGTTATCACTCCATTTTTGTGAAAAGAAGACAGAACACAGAGTACAAAATCAGGATTCCATCCAACTCCAAACCAAACTGACAACCATGTTTTCACTAATTTTGCATCAAGCATCAGAAATACTGCTTTCAAAATGAGTGCTGAAAAGGACCTCAATTTTTTTAAGTCCATTTTTTAAGGATCAAGAGGATTTTTTTAAATTACTTTTTGATAATATATACCTGAAATCTATATGCAGGTCTGGCAGCGGAGGAGGGCTGATTAAATTCTATGCAGAAATCCCAACATCTCTTGCAGCTGTGCCACTGAAAGCTGCTGAACTCATCAGATGTTGCTATCAATCATATCTCCCACAGGTGTACTTTGGTTGTGGGACCAGGGGCCAGTTACCAAGGGCTGTTCCGAAGTTGTACTTTGCAAGACCAAGTGCAAGTGATCCATTCTTCTGACCTTGCCTATCACAGAAAGCTATCTTGAAGTATACAGACTGCACTGGAGACAAAGGAAATTTAAGCCCATTACTGATATTCAGAACAAGTTACAAACACAATCCACAACACACCCTATTATGTCAATCAGAATTCCCCTCAAAAAGTGACAGGGGTACTCAAGAGAAATGAAAATGGAACTTCCTTTATACTTAATGTGTGCCTGTATATGATCCTGTACTGGACTGGAAAGTGGCAAGGTTAAAGAACATGTCCCTACACTTCCCATCAGAGAGAGAAGGACAATTCATTTGCCACCCTATGCTGTCCTGATGCCTACACATCTCCCTGCAGCTCAGGGGGCTGGTACAGAGGCTGCACAATCAGACATTCATAGAATCATTCAGTGGTCTCTTCTACATTACCTGAACTACTGCCTTGTCCTTGTACTTTATGGAGCACGTTTCCACCAAAAGAACTCCTGACACATGAAAAATACCTTCAACATGCCAACGTTTCATAAATGTCAGCATGAATCCTAACCACCTCTGTCAAGCTGCCAAGTGCAAACACAGGTCCCAAACCTTTGGAAAGGCTCTGCCATTACCCATGGTTAGGTTATTTTTTTTTTTTTATCCTGTTATGTAAAAGTACATTTTCAAGTGGGAGAGCTGTTTTTCACTTGCCCACCATCCATGGGTCAAGGCATTCCCATTGGAGAAGGATATTTGGACTTTGCCTCATCTAAAAGCAGTCCCTGACACAACAGGAATTAAACCGTAATACCACTGGAGGATACAGATAAACTCTGTTGTGCTCAACATTTTATTTTGAAGTACTGCACAAAACCAATTCCTATTTATTAATATCAATTCCATAATCAAGGCATTGTATGCTGTTAAAAAGACAAGAAAGCTAATGCCCCATTTCTAAGTAAAATATACACTGTAAACAGACCTTGAGAGATGCAAATATTGGCTTGCTTCATTTTCACAGAAGATTTCTGTACTACGGGTATCACCTCTATAGTACTAAAAGTACTAATGATTAAGGTAGGTACTGAAAGAATAAATTCTATTATCTCCTGTGGTTACAGTCCCAATGCACGTGGCCCTCACTCTGGGATGTCTGAGGCATCTCACTGCACAGATGATAGGAGTTACAGCAGTCTTTGTAAAACAGATCCCTTCTGTAGCAGCTTGGGGAATTTGATTACATGAAACTATAACAGAAATTACCCTGTGAAGTCCTGAAAAAAAGTGAAGAGACTATAGCTAGGCAAATGCCTTGAGTTACTAAAATTCTTAATTTAGTATGCAGTAATTATTAGTTAATTAAGTTCTGTGTCATTTCACTGGCATTCAGATCTTTGGTGGTTTTGATAACTTTCATTCGCTGACAGGATAAGGGTTTTTTGGAAGATAAAGGGCATCGCCAGACTCTCTGTACAGTAGATTTCTCTGTAGGTATAATATAAAAATATATATATATTCCCATTGGAATTTCAGTTCAGTTAATGGAAACTTAAAGTTTGCAAGTGAATTGTTCTGTGATTAGTAGTCATTCTTTAAATATTTCATGAACTAACAATTTACCTTCATTTACATTTGCTCATTTTTATATTCATATTTAGTGAACACATAACATCCCAGGACCATAATCTTGTCCACCTAATGCTAGAAAATCTATTGAGTTTTTGATGGCCTGATCAAATCCTATGGCCAGAGATATAGAAGGTAGCGTTTATCATTAAGAAATAAAATCAGCTGGAGAAAAGGAATAACAGTTCACAGAATTTTGATGGTATACATCATACAGTTCCTGGAGGTCTCATCATGATCCTAAGGCTCCAACATAATTGTTACTGAACATTAGCTCTGGTCTGGAAGAACACAGGACAACTTTATGTGCTCGTGACAGGTACTTTTCTGCAAGGGTCCAGACATCTCCAGGCATGACTTATCAGTCAGGAAGATGGGATGCATCTAGACACAGAAGTTTTTTCTTCAGTGCTTGCGAAGCCTCAGGGTGCACCTCAGAGCATTTCTCCCAACATCATCACCCCAAAAGCTGTATGTATGTAGCAGTGAGGAACAGCTGGGGAATTTGGCTTCACACTTAGGTTTCAGAGCATTCATGCACTGCAATATAGGCTTAGCCTCTGTGTCTGAACTTCTGAACTTCTGTAGAAGGAAGACATACGTACACATGGGGAAGGGAAATGTGGATCTTTCTTAGCAAGGTGAATGCTGTTTTGTATTCATGTTTGACCTTGAGAAAGAGATGTCATTTTCAAAACAGCCATTGCAATTATGCAGATAATTCATAGTGAAGGTGTACAGTTCATAGCTTAAATTTTTAATTTATGTATAAAGTTGAAAAGAACACACAAATAAATAGTAAGAAATTAACTGGACAATAATAAACTGGAGAGGACCTGCTGGAATGCTCCAATTTTTACTTTTGCTCTTGCTTTTTTTCTTTCAATCTCCAAAAGCTGTCTCATTATTCTAGTTAAGTAATACTTTGGAGAATACATAAGGAGTAAATAGAGGATCGATTTCTCCCTTTTATTAGGTGTTTTAAGGAGATATGTAGAAATATACACTATACTACAGGCATGATAACATATAGAGGGTATTTTTAATTGAAAACAAGGTTAACACTCTGTACTGAGAAACTAGATGCAATTATTAGATAGGATTTTTTTAGTGTTGCTCAGCAGGTTATTGACTAACCTAAAGTTACCTATCAGGTGTCTACATTAGGTCCCATTAGTCCTAATAAAATTAGTCAAATGAGATTTGGCATCAATTAAAAAAAAAAAAGAAGAAGAACTCTGCTCTGTTCAGACTGTTTTCCTTTAGATATGAAAGAAAAAATGCAAGCCCTCATTCTTGCAAATTTTGACCTACCTTCATTATGTTTCACAGTCACAGGTATGGCAATGTAAGCCTCAGCATGAGGACAATTCTCCTATGCATTTACACAACTGTTCTGACAGACAGAAATAGTGCCTAATAAATACTCCTTTTTTATTAAATGCTAGGAAAAGTAAGGGAAATAGTTGCTTAGGTGAGCTAAGTACCTCTGATGATCTTCACCCATCAATAGATAAAGTTTAAAAAAAATACAGTAGATGAAAAGTCACTGGTATAAGGTTCACTTATTACATCCATATAGCAGTAGAGATGTCTAATTAAGAAAAAAAATAGAAGCAAAATCTTAATGAAATTGAGCAATAAGTTAGATGTGGTGCAGTGTAGGACATCATTCCTTTTCAGGATATGTTATTCCTTGTGCAGCAGCCATTTAAAGTAAAAACAATATTGCTGAGTTTCAGCATAGTGGTCTCTACACTGTGGTGTTTTCTATTCCATAATATTAGGGAATTGTCCACTGAACAGTGCAAGACCGCTCCTTCAGTGAAGCTTTCATCTTGCTTACCCCCATTTTAGTTTTACCATGAGTCAGTAGCTGGTCCAAGTAACAACTTTGGTATCAGTCTTCAGAACAGATCTGCAAAGCTGAATTCTTTGGTATCCTGTGATTGCATGTGTCTGTAGCATTTTTAAGCCTGTTCTTATATTTTCAGCCTATGCATGTACACAGCAAGTAATAGTCTATCCAAACCTGAGCAATTTGGTTCTTCTGAGTTTGAAACTATGACTTGCTGTAACATAAAAAGAGTTTACCCCTGGTCTTTCCAAACTTACAAAAAATCATAGGCAACTGGTCTATATGAAAGTTGGAACAAGAAAGCATCTACAACAGGTATCCTCTGAAACCCAAACTCACGAGTTTCCTTGAAGGTACAAATATCAAGTCCTGTAGCTAGTTGCAAAAACTCAGTTCTGTCTTCATGCCTACTGAAAACAAACTTATCTGATTCAAATAGTTAACTGTCTGTGAAGCTTCTCAGTGAGGTGTCTGCATGATATGGGATTAACGTTTATTTTTTAAGTCTTCTCTTTGCTGGGCAAAACAGAATTTGCTGTTTTCACATAAAGGTCATTGGTAGCCTGAAGGTCTATGTAAATCTTTCACACCAAACACTAATAACATTAGAAAGGAGTGAGTAGTAAAAGAATTAAAGAAATGAAGTTTAGAAACTACCATAAGCAAAAAGAAATAGGGGTTAACAACTTGTCAATACAATACTTTCTCTGCACGTGGTCATAACTTGTTTGCCTTTATAGCCAGGTTCACAGTTGTCAGAAAGACCTGCAAGATTCTTCAAGGTGATAATCAAAGAAGTTGAGCTTGGATTTTACAATGTTCCTTTCCTGCTATGCTCCTGTGTCATTCTTTTTTGAAGACACTGACCATATGATGATATTCAAATGGCCAAGCGTTTACAATTTCCAGATCTGCCAAATAACGAATCAACCTTTATAATTAAAGGTGACAAGCTGACAAGGAAAATAAATGTAAAATTGTATACGTATATGAATTTTTATGTCAGATTGCCGTCTGTGCACTTGTTTTCTCTTTGTCAATAGCCGAAGGCTCATTTCTCTGTACTAGAAGCACATTTTATATCGAGGCCTTCAGACAGCTCCCCTTCGCCCTAGTGAATTTGCTGATTAATTTTGGATGCTCCTCTTAATTAACACCCCAAAGGAAGTCTAGATTTTCTAGCCTATATTCCATGTAAAACAAGTGAATCTGAAGAACAATGACCTAAGGAGACAGGCGCGCTCTGTCCGAATGACATTACAAGAACACTGAATATCTCACAAGTCAGGACCTGGTCAGGCAATGCCTAAGGAAAATGTAGGCCTTTAATCAGGGCAGAAATGAGATTCATATTAGTCCAATTTCATTTTCTTTATTGCTGACAAAGAGAGGCTGGGATGGATGCCACCTGACAGTTGAAACATGGTGCCCCTATGCAGGAGCGGGTGCCTGTGGCCTTGATTAATAATTGGTACCATTTTGACTTGCGGGCAGATAAGTTGATGATGGATGAGAGAAAAAGAGTGAAGTGATTTATTATAAAATTAGGATAAAATAACGAACTGGCTAATTGCACACAAGCCTCATAATATGTAGCTGTGGAGTCAGAAGTGCAATGCCAGGCAACAATAATTTCCACTTCAGTTTTCACAGTGAGATCTTACAGCAAGGAAAGGTAGTGACAACTCTTACTTATGCAGTTCCCTAACACAGAAAAAGACTTGCTCATTCCTCTACTTCAAGCAAACAAAATATTGAGACTCATATTTCTTTTTTATTATTACTGTTGCAAAAAAAGGAAACTGTAGAGCCAAATAGGCCACATTAAACCAACTGTTGCTTCTCTATCAAAGCTAATAAAACCTTATTATTCTTGCTTTTCATTGCAAGCTGTTAATGGGAGGATAAAAAACTCAACTTATGAAACTGAAATGCATACCTGCTTAAATCAAAATTCAACAAAAAGATTGATTGGTTACCTCTATTGGAACTGTGAAAGTGTACAGACCTCTCGGTGGGTATCACTTTTCGAATTCACTTTTTGATGTTTTGAACTTTCAAATCCGTACTCTGATAGCTATTTTAAAAGCTGAGTCATCTACTTCTTGCGATTTTATGATACATGTGTTCAGTGTTCAGCAGAGTACAATTACAGATGAAAACATATATGCCGTAATGTCCGTGTGCTGTCTGGTAAAAACATTTTTTGTTCTGGTAAAAACATTTTGTTCTAAATCCAAGGTATTGCATTTTTTTTTTTTTTCTTTACAAGACAAATGCTTGATCGCTTTCCCTTGGAAATTCAAGGGGTCTAACTTGTTATGGTAGCTTGAAATATTTTGCCAGAAGCAGAGCCAAACAACTTCTAACCGTTTTTTTTTTTTAACTAGTTCAATTGTTAAACCAGATAAATTTACTGAATCAAATACTGTTGACAAAAATATTATTCAGGTTGGATGTGTTCAAGCTTAAAAGTGAAAGTAGAATGAGAAGCTACAATTTAATTTTCATGTGATCCATTTCCATCCTACTGGCAAAATAAAAATAAAAAAAGGTGGCTTTCTTGGCTACCTGGGCACACTACTGGCTCATATTCAGCCGACTGTCCATCACTACACCAAGGTCCTGTGTTCAGATTTGGGCACCTCAATACAGAAAGGACATTGAGGTGCTGGAGCAGGTACAAAGAAGGGCAACAAGGCTTGTGAAGGGCTTGGAGAATATGCCCTACAAGGAGCGACTGAAGGAACTGGGGCTGCTTAGTCTGAGGAAGAGGAGGCTGAGGGGAGACCTTATTGCTCTCTTCAAATACCTGAAAGATGCTTACAGCGAGGGCGGGGTTGGTCTCTTCTCACTGGTGACAGGACGAGGGGGAATGGCCTCAAGTTGTGCCAGTGTAAGTTTAGGTTGGATATCAGGAAAAACTTCTTTACAGAAGGGGTTGTTTAGCACTGGAATAGGCTTCCCAGGGAGGTGTTCAGGCCATCATATCCCTCATATCCTCATATACCTTTATAAAAGGTTGGTGCCAGGCATGAGATAGCTCCATATCATTGCTATCTTTCCCATCTACTACAGAGAACAGTATGCCCATCAGAGGAAACATTGGCCACTTTTCAGTACTGCGAACATGACTGTATGCCAGTAGTGACACTGGCATCTAGGAACCTTGTGGTTAAAATGGTAACATCAAAGTTTAGGACACCTGAACACTTACTCTCTGATTATTCAAAAGTTTACAGGAAGGGAAATTGAAATCTCGAAACTTCGTTGAGTTCTGGTTTCAGGGCTCAGAAACCAAGGGGTGTCTTTCATGAATTAGTGACTACCAACTAAGTTTGACAGAGGGAGCTAGAAAAACATAATACCAAATCTGTGTGAACTTAGAAGAAGGTACAAATGATTGTAGAAATTAGGTTTATCTGTAGTATTAGTTTTGAGAAGTGGCTGTAAGCAATATAAATGGTGGCCCTCAATGTGTTCAGGAGTTTGGGTAGCCTGGATGAAGAAATAGCAATAAAATTTCAGGCTGCAGCTTTTGCACTTGTATTAGCTCTGTATCTTTGTCCCTCCTCAGGTACCACTGTCCTTTTCACATTATTTTATAGAGATTGTTCCCAGCCCTTGTTATCCTTTCTGAATGCGAAACTCCCAAGAAGCTTCTCCATTCCTTTGGAGTAGGGTACCTCTTCTTTGAGATGTTGAGGAAGAGAATGAAAGGAGAATAAGATTTGGTTGAAGTCTGTCTCATTTGAAATAGGCCGGGCAGTATATCACAAGGAAAAAATGAAGCATGATCCACTTCTACCTCATAAAAACACCTATTGCATAGGCTTGAAAAGATTTGAACTACTGCTATTTCATTCAAAACCATAGCTAATAACAAACTAGAGTTTCTTACTGATATAAATGCATCTTTTTAATCTATTTTGCAATCCATGGAAATTTTGGAACACAATTTAATTCCTTTTTGGTTCTAGCATGATTCTATGTAGTTTATTACCCGCATTTCATTTTTGCAATCACTGATTTAAAAATATTCCAATTGCAATGTGCTGCTATCATCCCTGTTTGCTGTTAGCCAGCAGAAAGGTGTGTCATAGAGTGCTATGAATAAAGTTGAGGAAGGGGTTAGTTTTCTTTGCTGACAGTTATTTCTCAAAAGGATTAATGATAATACCTAGAGGGAATGTCTGCAGAGGCAGATTTTTGACAATATAAATAAAGGTATCATCTCATTTCCCAAATTATAATGACTAAGTAGTGATCTAGTTATATTCAGTAAAAAGATGAATTATTACTAGGGAATTATTGCTGCAGAATTATTATGGATCCCGTTTATTGCTGTTTCCTACACATAATTGTCTCCATGCCACCTCATATTTTCCTCCTTTTAAAAAAAAAAAATCCTTTTATACACTTTTTATTCATGTTTTTCATAATTTTTCTTCTGCTTTTCCAGTTTGGGAAATTTTCTTTGCATTTTTTTTCAAGTATTCCCTTCTGTTCAGTTATTTTATTTTCTCTCTTCCAATTTTTCTTTTCTTTTTATGAATTATGACTCAGCTTTCTTTTTACTATTTCCATTCTTCCATTCCATTCATTTCCACCGTCTTCCATTCTAAAAGTGACTGGTGAGAGTACATAAATCGCTTATTCCGTATACTTTACTGATTCACATTGCTCTCCTTACATAGCTTTTACTTTATCAGATCCTTCATCTCACACTGCAGTTTTCATTATTTCTTCTTCATGAGTATCATCTTTTCACCTCATATTTCCAATGCAAATTGAGGAATCGCATTTTTCCTCACTGTTGCTGTTTCTTTTGATAGGTTCTTATTTTCTGCTGTTTTTCTGCCCTGCATTTTCCCTCCTCCTACATCCTTCTTCTTCCCCATCAGTCTTGTCCTCTTCTTCAGCAGTACTTGAGATGCCTCAAGACCCCAGGATGCTCAATTGCTCTCATATATCCCCTGTCAATCCCCCATTTTTTCCTTCCTGCCACTCACTGCTATCAATACATATTAATTCAGTTGCTGAGAGACCTCCTTCCACAGTTCCCCAAGATCAGCCGAGGTAGTGTTCAAAGTAATATTACTGTTCAGAAAGTAGTCTTGTGTCATCCACACTGCCTTCCTGAAGGACCATAGGACTCAATTTTGGAATGCACTTAGTGAAGCAGGAATTTTAGTCTCCAAAAAGCTGGCAAATTACATATGAGCAAAATAGTCTTTACAAATTCTTCTGTTTCTGCCAGGGAGTGGGGACTAATTATGTGAAGCCAGAGAAGTAGTCAAAACAAGAACAACAGAAGAAGGAGACATCTTATCTCAGAAGTTTGCTTTTGTAGTTATTTTGAATAACAAAGTACGGAAAAGGATTTTATAGTTTGCTTCTTCCGCACTGATTTCTCTTTGGGATCCATTTGTATTTAAGATGCATGCACAATAGTATGTAGAAAACATGACTGAAAATGTGTACTACTCTCCTAGTATGGAGGTTTTTATTTTTTATGCTCCTCGGTCTTTGCATGGGGCTATATCACCTGAATAATTCTGAGAGGAGTAAACACCATTAATGTTGCTTCTTCTAAAGAAATGGATTTATCCTAATGAGAAGTGTCCCAGCTGTATGCCTTCATGATGCTCCATGACGCTTCAGCAGCTCTGGGGTGTGAGTGTCATGCTGCTTGCATACTAGGCTTTTATATCAACAGAAGATTAATTTTGATGCACAATAACAAAAAATCTTCGGCTATTTCAGGCCTCACTCTGTGTCTGGCTTTTTCTTTCTCAGAAGACTATAACTTACTTTCTTAGCAGTAGCATTTGAACTGTGTTTTGTGTCAATGTGGGATAAAGAAACAAGAGGCCGCATGTAATTTGGATTTTTCTAAGTATCTCATTTCAATCTAATGTACTGTTGTGTAATTAAGCCAGTAAACCTATATGACCAGCCCATTTGAGGACTTGGTCTGCTATCTTCAGCCAGTGACAAATTCTGGTTTCCATTGCTTGTTCAGAGATGATAACAGTGTGATTTACAGGTATAAGTAACAAATGAGATCAATTAAAAAGACTAAGAGTGGCACCTGTCTAAGTGTAGGGTTGCACTAAATGATTCCCACATCTTTGTTTCCTGTACAACCTCGCATTTGCAGCCTCTCCTCTCGGAGGTTAACAATGGGAGAGTTGTTTCTTAATGGTCATGAACCAAGAAAGCAGGCCTTATCCTACAGCCCAGGTATATGATTATTATCTCTGAGTGAAAACAACAGCCGTATTTTTCAGCTCCATGTGTACAAATGATCCCTGTGTTTCATATAGTTCTTGACTATAGCATCTTGTATTGCCCAATTTGTTATAAGTCTGTGCTGTGAGCTGCCTTTGTATGGTTGAGCTGAACTCACAGTCAGCTACATATTCCTCTTTGTGTATAATTCTCAGTATTTTGTAATCTTAAAGACGTTTCTAATTTAAAATTATTACACTCCTAAGAAATTTTCAATTTTTTTCTTTTTAACAGTGGCAGGGAAAGTATACAATTTTAAAATTAATAGAACCAGTTTTGTAATATTTTCATTCCTTCCATCTCTATTATTGTCTAATGAAACTTAACGATCGTTTTATGACAGGTCATATTAATACAGAAACTCCTTAAAGATTGTGCTTAACATGAACGATGAAATCTTTATTTTTATTATTCCGGTTAAATGCTTAAAGATACATCTGTGTTTTATTAGGGTATGTACTTCTCTGGACACTGAAACTTTAATCCATCAAATAAATAAGCATTTTTAATGCAGCTTTAAAAAAAGACCACCCTCATGATATTGCTGCTAAGGAAAAGTCACTGGTAGAAGTAAAAAAAAAATAGTGTTTTTTAATGACATCTCCAAAAAGAGGTGTGAGGACATCCTTGACAACTCTTCAAGATGTGAAAGAGCTATGGTCTACTCAGGCTTTTTGCTCCCTGTTAGTATTTTAGTAACTGCATCTGTGGTGTTGCATAGTGACAGAAATCCTCTATTTTTTGGCCTCCGAGTTCAAAGAAAAGGATCACACTGTTTCCCCCTCTCAATATTTATATCCAATGGCTCTGAGATTAGTTCTCCTTTGTATAGTCTTTCCAAATCCGAAGGACTCAATGTAGGCTCTTTCTCCTCTCCCTTCCAGATATGTCTGGTTACTCTCAGGCTTGATCAGAAGCTTATACTTCTGTCACTGTCACCAGAGCAGAGCTCAGTGCTGCCCTTCCGCTTCCTGTGAGGAGCTGCAGCTGCCATGAGGCCGCCCCTCAGCTCCTCTGCTCTGCACTGAGCACATAGAGGGGCCTCAGCCGCTCCTCATGTACTCTGCTCTACAGAACATTCATAATCTTTGTAGTCCTTTGGATCCTCACGAATAGTTTTGTGTCCTTTTTGTACTGTGGTACCCAAGTACTCGAGGTCACACCAGTGCAGTGTAGAGTGGGACAATCACTTCCCTTGACTGGGTAGCAATGCTGTGCTCGATACACCTCAGGATACGTTTGGTCTTCCTGGCTGCCACAGTGCACTACTTACTCATGTTCAACTTGCTGTCACCAAGACCCCCAAATCTCTTTCAGCAGGGCTGCTATCAGTGAGTTACTTCTGTGCCGCTAAGAGCACTCCAGTGTAGGCCACCTGTTAAATTAATGCTGGATTGGTGAGCACTGAAAATTATTTATTAATTATTTTATTTAAGTTTACACTCTTTACTTCTTTATCAATGACATCAACACTGGGATCGAATGCACCCTCAGCAAGTTTGCAAGTGACACCAAGCTCTGTGATGCAGTCAACATGCCCAAGGGACGAAATGCCATTCAGAAGGATCTAGACAGTCTCAAGCAGTGGGCCCAGGTGAACCTCAGGATGTTCAGTAAAGCCAAGTGCAAGGTCTAGCTCCTGGATCATAGCAGCCATCGCAATCAGGAGAAGCTGGGGGATCTATGGTTGTAATACAGTCCTGTCAAAAAGGACTTGGGGATACCGGTGGGTGGCAAGCTGGACATGAGTCAGCAATGTGCCCTCACAGCCCAGGAAGCCAGCAGTATCCTGAGCTGCATCAAAAAACGTGGCCAGCAGGGCGAGGGAGGTGATCCTGCCCTTTGCTCTACACTGGTGAGATCTCACCTGGAGTACTGCATCCACATGTGGAGTCCTCAGTATAGGAGAGACATGGACCTGTTGGAGTGCATCCAGAGGAGAACCAGAAAAGTAGTAGAACACCTCATCTATGAGGACTGGCAGAGAGCTGGGGCTGTTCAGTCTGGAGAATGCTCCTGGGAAACCCAATAGCAAGCCATTTGGTATCTAAAGGGGGGCTATAAGAAAGAAATTGACAGATTGTAGCAGGATCTGTTGTGTCAGAACAAGAGAATATAGTTTCAAACTAAAGGAGGGGAGATTTAGATTTAGATGTAATGAAGAAGTTTATTATAATAAGGGTGCTCTGGCATGCAAAGAGATGGTGGATGCCCCATCCCTGGAGACATTCAAGGTCAGGGTGGACAGGGCTCTGAGCAACCTGATCTGGCTGTAGGTGTCCCCTGTTCATTGCAGGGGAGCTGGACTAGATAACATTTAAGGGTCTCTTCCAATTCAAATGATTCTATGATTCTATGACTATTTGAAAGGAAATGTAATGTCAGTTAATACTGGAGGATTAACATTCATATCATATCCCTCCTGAGAACCATTCTCCAGAAAACAAGGCTTGTAACCCTCTAGGAAGAGGTTGAAGTAAATCCAAGAACTAAGTGATGTGAATTACCTTTATATTCCTAGAGCTATTCCCTATGAGTAATGATGATCACATACCTTGGCAAAACATCCCAGGGGAAATGGCTGCATTGTGCCTACAGTGTGCCTGTACAGGGAATAGAGAAGCTTTTTAGTAAAGATGTGTTGGTCTATTCATGCTGAGTTTTCATAGCCATTTACTCACTGCATTTTACACTAACCTATGTATGTCCATTGCACTGCACTTCAATGCACTTATAAACACATACTTGCACTCTGTAGAAAAAAAACAAATGTGTGGATATGTTTTTCCCATATATTACCATGAAACAGGCCAGATTCATAAACAACATTACAAATGTGTGATCAGAGGCAAAATGGGAAAAAAGCAATTGGGTATAACATGGTAAACATTCATGCTTTCTGTTCTCCTTCAAATGGTTCGATGTATAGTCACTATGTCTCTGAGAGTGCTGGAAATAACCTGTTCTAGAGGATCAAGTTCTGGAGAGGACAGCAAAGTCTTACTCGTTATCATCTAGTCTCCCAGTTTACCAGAAAGGGATCTAATATGGCCCCATGTTTCTAGCAATTCCCAAAGAAACTCCTCCTAGAAACTAGGTCTGCAGAATAATAGATCATTTGACATCCTTTGTTGTGGAAACATTTTATATTGCTTAGCTGGGACTGGATTTTAACTAGAAACCTTGATGTGAAAGGCCATAGACTCCATTAGTATTACTTTCTGGTATCCCAGCACCCATGTTTCAAACTTTTTTTGAGCGTCTATGTTTCAAAATTCTTTTTCTATGTTCTATAGAGTTCCAGTGTTTACATGCTCTTTTTATTTCATGAACCAAGTTAGCACGTATTCTTTGTTTTAAGGAATTGCAGATGTTTTAATTAAAAACTTCAATTAAGTTTTTTCCCAGATAAGTTGGATTTTTGAGTATGGCCATGTTCAGTGATTGCTTGTATCTGGCCTCTCATAGTAAGTTATTTTATAAAGTATTCTTTGGCTATCATTCGTTGAATGTTATTATTTTCGTTTACTGAATTATTTAATGCTATCTTCAGGCAGATGTAAATTACTTTATTTATACTTTAAATAGATGCTATTTACCACACTTCTCTCTTTCTGAAGCTTACCTGCTTTCCCATGTTTCATCAAAATCTTTAAAAATGATGCTTATTCTCCTCATTACAGCAACTTTTCTAAAGCAAATCTCCAATTGTAGGGGAGATTTCTTTGCAGTAAATGCTATAAATGCATGAACCTTTTAAACAGGTTGAGCAGTGTAATAAACTGAGTTATGACAATTTTCAAAGAGGGCTGGTATTATAAAATGTGATGGTGAGGGGAAAAGCAATGTCTGCTCTTAAAATAGAGGTGGCCGTTTGGGTGGGGATTGGAAATGCTGATTTATAGTGGGAAAATGATCTCTAGAGAGAGAAGGTTGGTCTCTGCCTGGATTAGTACTGCATGGTGGTCCTGCACACCAGCCCCCATCCTACAGCTTCACCCTGCCCATGGGCTGAGCAAACACATAAAATAGGGGCCAGCCCTGTCCCAGGGAGGTCACTGCCTAAATGAAGCAAAATTGCTATACCATGAAACATGAAAACGTAGCCCCTTCTGAGATGAAACCTCAAGTGTTCATTTTTTTGTTTTCCACAGGGTTCACAATTAAGGTTTCAAACAAGTTAACGCTGATTACAAAGCGATGGAAAACACCGCTATGGCAAGAGAGGAGTGAACTTCGGCCACTTACTGCGTGAGCTAAAGTAACAGGGGCTGGCCCACCACTTCCTTTTGTGGTTCTGTTTGAATTCAGTTGATTAATGTTGTATGTGCACGTCTACCAAGCACTGCATTTAAAAGGATTGTTTACCATAGCCTTGTAATCAACCTGCCTTAGCAGCACCCTATTACCCATGATAACAGGGCTGCTGCAATTTGGGTCTGAAAGAAAACTGCCTCAGATGGTTTCTCGGATGCTTTAGTGCTAGTATGCTGCCCTGTTATCTTCATTTGTAATTTGTTTTCAAGAACAGTGATTTCCATTTCAGTTGGATTACACCTTTTAATGTATCACAAATGTAAAGTGGCTGCAGCGAAAACTCACATCTCCAATAGATTTCAAACGATGCATTTGAGGCTTCAGAGTAGAGGATTACAATTACAATTAAAATCAAAAGCTTGCTCATTCTTTTAATGACACATGCTAACCCTTTGTATACTAAGAAGTCTATCATAATGCCATACAATCATGATTTTTTTAGGGATATGAAATAGCTGCATGTGTTCTGCCTTATCATCTATGACACTCAAATACTGATTTTCTGAAAAGAAAGACTTCCTCCACAGTTAGTTCAGTGGATGATTTACCTTGATAAAGAATATAGAGGAACGTCTACAAAAAAAAGTAAAAAGGATCTGGTTTTTTTTGTTTGGTTGGTTGGTTTTTTGTTGTTGTTGTTGTTGTGGGTGAGTGTGTGTGGAACATATTTTAAGAACAGACTTCATTTTCCTAAGGTAGTTGCTGCCAAGGTGTGTTGTTATGAAAACTTCTATTGAAAGCATAATGGCGCTAGAGGATGAAGTGCAAAATACTGGTCTGTGGTATTTTTCTTTCACTGAAGATTGAATCAATAAAAAGAGGTTTGCTGTTTTTTTCTGCTTTATATTTTGTAGAGGGTTTTTTTTTCTTTTTTTTTCTTTTTATCTTGTACTTTTTTCACAGCAGTAAATTTTCATGTATCTACATTTATATATTCTTTTCAGCGATTCAGAATAATTTCATCTAAAGCTTCTTCTGGCACTTTAGAAGGATTTGCCAAACAACAGATATTTATATTCTTACTTGGATCTCACTGTGTTTTTCTTGACTTAGAAAATGAAATGAAAAATCTTATGGGCAGATATGGTGAGAATAAAACTCACTCAGATCATGCATGACTGTAATATCCATTACAGAGCATTCATGGCAGCATTCAAAAGCTTCTGCTCATAACCAAAACCTAGCAAAACAGGCAGCCTGATGTTGTACCTGTGCCCTAACCATATCCGTTCCTCATTGCCAGGCTGGGAGTATCTTGTCATCCTAAGCAAATGCCAACCATCAGGCAGTGGTACAGTGAGAGCCCAAATTACTCCACTGATGTGGATCTGAAAACAGATAAACGTCAGACTTAAACAGCAAGATTTTTGATCAGTAAGGTGAAAAGGTTTTATTTATTTATTTTTTTATATGATAAGTGCAAGCTTTTGAAGACACCATTTAGTAGCCTACATAAGAATGCCTCTCCTAGGCTCTGATACATGAATTGAATCCCCTATGAGTAGAATGACAATGCATAACATTTCCTGGCTGGATTTTTGAATGAAAGATGGAAAGAATCTCTCAATTACTTCCAAGCCATATGAAAAAAAAAAAAAGGAAAAGAAAAAAAAAAGGTACAAAAGGAAAAAGAAAGAAATTTAAAAGATTCAAACTATTCTATCAAATTTCTTTAGTTTATGAAAGAATTATCTTTTACCAATAATAAACCAAAGACAGGTAGTTAATTCATAAATAATATTTAAGATGGACTCCAATGTCTCAGCTAAGTCGAAGTAGTTTTTATTTTAATATTTTATAAAAAGATAGATTCAAAGACCCTTCTAAAATGAAATATTCCTTATATCCCAAAAATCAAAATTTCTAGTGTAAAATTCACAGCAAAAAAGATGGGAATCCCCTTCTGAAAGCAAATGTCTAATGAAAGTAAGTCTTTGAGTCTTTCTCTATGCCCAGAGAGAGAAGTAAGGCAAATTCACGCTGAGCTGAGGACTTCTCATACAAAAGATGACTGATAATCAGTGAAGAAAATGTTCCTACCTGAAGTGTTAACCCAAAGTGGAGTCTGCAAACACAACTCACACACAGCAGTCAGGCACATTTTCGACAAAACTTTTCTTGGTTTGATATTATGATAATAACCCTGAGAATGATTTACAAATGTCATTGAGGTGTTTCAACCTCAATGCCCTTCAAGTGCCTCATCCTTTTCTATTAGATATTTTTCCAGTTGTACTGTGTTGAGCCATCAGAATCAATAATGTACCATGGAAAAGTTGTCTCAGCCTAATTGCATGGCAGCTATTCAGATTATTGGGCAACAAAACTATAGTTTCAGAATTACTCTGAATTACAAGTTCATTAAATTCACTAAAAAAACCCCAATGCCCCAAACAAAAAACTTTTTTTTCCAGTTTTCATATATTTTTACTTTGATGAGAAATCCGTTATGGTTTGGTTCATTTCTTTTTTTATAATGGAGAGACTATAGCCTCCATAATTTCTTCATAAATGGTCTTAAAATTAATCTGATGATCTATGATGTTCTTGATGTTCTATATTAGATAAACTAGCCTTCCTAAAAAAAAAAATTTGGTGAATGAAATTATGAAGAAGCAAGCCTGGATAATTCAGTGGGAAACAGGACTCGAATGGTATCTTAACATGTGATAATCCTGTGCAGTATGCGATATCTACTTCAAGCTGAATTTAAGGAGGTTCTGAAGAGGCAGCACCTGTGATCCCTCTGCAAGATTTCCACCATTCATTCTGTTTCTGTTGTGTAAATTTCAGTCCTGCCCTGCTGCCACATTGGAACGGTCTTTCTCAGATTTACCTGTACAGTGTCATCATCTGCATACAGGTTCTGTAGTACTGTTTCTTGAGGTTCAGGTTGGACATTAGGAGAAATTTCTTCTTAGAAAGAGTGGTGAGGCATTGGAATAGGCTGCCCAGGGAGGTGATGGAGTCACTGTCCCTAGAAGTGTTCAAGAAGCGTGTGGATGTGGCACTGAAGGACATGGTTAGTGGGCACAGTGGGGATGGGCTGGTGGTTAGACTAGGTGATCTTAGCAGTCTTTTCTAGCCTTAATGATTCTGTGATTCTTAGGCACTACCCATGTCTTGGTAACCAGACTTTACTTGAACCATGATTTCTCTGTGAACATTTTTGCCATGCAACCATCAGGGCAGGAAAGTCCTTGGGAGAACTGAGGTGAAGGGAGAGAATGAAGTTATAGCTTTGAAGTATGCATTTCTGAGTTCAGTTCCACTCTTGATTCCAAATGAAAGGGAGTACAATTTTGTGAATAATTAATGTTTTGACTTACTGGTGGTCCTGGAAAAACATTAATAGGTAGAGAAAAAAAAATATGGTTTTGAATATCTAAGAGATGTGTGGGTTGGGTTGTTTTTTTTTGTTTTTTTTTTTTTTGTTTGTTTGTTGGATGCTTTTAATTTTTAAAACCAAATAAAATTTACATGGAACATCACACTCTGAGCTGCCATAACAGCATTTTTCTTCATTTTTAGTATGTTGGGAGACATTGCAGAAAACACTTTCAACTGAAAAAAAAAACACTTTATGAGATTTATAATAATTCCTTTATATAGAGAATTAATCGTTAGTGTTTTAGTCATGATTAAGGCGAAATGAAGAGTATTAATACATTTCATCCTAGTTGAATTCATATTGCATCAGAAGACAAAGGTTTCGCACAAGATTTTTCACACAACATTTTAATCCAGTTCAAATAGCCAGCATGCTCTCAACAGAATATTTCTGAAATCATCATCTGTCATTGTCCCTTACAGTTCAGAAGCTACTCTGTTTAGATTGCCCCATTTCAGGCAAAAAATTGTGCCTACATTTCTCCAAATGAGAAAAGGTCATATTCCTAATGGAACTGAATATAAATCCAATATGATTTTCATGTTACACATTACATCATTAGCTACAGATTTATAGGGAGAGAGCTAATATATTGAAGACTGTGGCATAGTTCTCTTTCTCAAATGCACCTAATTTTTGAAGTTGGGCAGCACTGAATTTCTTTTTCTTATAAGAATATCTGAAGTATATTTCTTTTATTGGCTCCTTCCTTTAAGGAAAGACTGCAGAGCTGATGAATATTTCATGGATAGAAAAACACCTACAATACAGGTTTTACCTACAAAATCTTTGGGGAAAGGGAGAAAATGGCATGAAGGCACTGTAAGGACAGTTCTTTTAAGAAGTCTTTGGAAAAGGATCTCCATTTCATTTTTTCACATCAATAACACCTCCTTCACCCCTTAATACTTTCTTCCTTTCATTTAATTCCGTAAGAGTGTTCAGACATTTCTGTACTTTTCTTTGTATTAAAGAGTGTCTCCCAAGCTGGCTAAACCATTTTAAAGCTAAAAATTTAAATTGGAAATTCTGAACTAAGAAAAAAAAGAACATCCAAATACAGTGGCTGTAAATTTTTACGAATCTGTTATACAGAAATAAGAATTGGACAAAATAATCAAACATACATTTTAAATAGATTTCTTCCTTCTTCTACAGTTCAATCCTAATGGAGTTCTCCCCGGATTTCAAAAACATATTTGCACTTGCAAGTGGCAAAGGTGACAAAAAAAGCTTTATTTAACTAAAAACTGTCCTCTTCCAGACTTTAAATAGACTCTCATGACCATGATATGTAGACCTCTTTTCTGACTGCTAACCACTAATAGACAACAATAACAAACAACAAAAAGAAGGAAAATATAGCCAAAAAAGTCTTTTATGGGGAAGGGAAAGGAAGAATATAACTCTTTCCGTAAAGTGCATTAGCAGCTCTTGTTCTTACATAGAAGTTTCTTATGTAATATGATGATTAGGAACAGCATAAAACCACAGTAAGGAAAAAATAAAAATCCTCTATCAACCAGTTTTTCTCTGATATAATTCCTTGTAATTCTCAACTCAGGATTAGATATCACATGCTTGAAAGTAACTGACTCATTTTTGAGACACAGAAGTCTCATGTCCAAATTACAAATGTATATTTTCAACAACAGAAAAACCACTAGTGTGTGGCAATGCAACAAAGTTTTTTACTGAGTAGAATAAAAGCCTAGAAGAAAGTCTGAGGCTTACATTAGTTCTCTTAACTCAGCCTAAGCCTAAGCATTACATGTTTAAACAATTAAATACTGGATGCCTAGGCCAAGACTTTCTATGCTTGATGCACTGAACAACAGAGATTATCCAGATTATCAGATATATTTACTGCTTTCTTTACCTTTTCACTTCTTCCTTAGATGTGAACTAACTACTAGAACAAGTATTTCAGAAATTTAAGGTACCTTTGTGAAAAATTGCACAAAATTTCTCTCTCTTCATTTCTTAGGATTTTGTTAGCCTTGAAAAACATATTCAGCAGGTTCCCTACATTGCCAATGATACCTTCCTTCAACTCACTGCTTGAGGATGTTTTTTTTTCCTTTTCAAAAAAGTCTTCTTCATCTTGTAAACTTGAACTACCTTCTTGTTTTCCCAACTGCGTGACCTTTCTTTTAACTGAAAGGAATTAATGCTGTGTAAGTGAGCCCACCTGATTGTACAGATCACTTGGTAGAATTTCCCTTTTTTGTTTAACATGTCACAGCTGCTCAGATTATCTGCAGACTTCACCAGCAACTGCTTTATATTTGTTTCCAGATAACTAGTAAAGATACTGAATAGGCCTGAATCAAAGATTGTCTGTTTGCAGCTTCTTTCATGATATAAATTACTACCTTATTTATTCTTCATCTGCTCTTGCTTCTCCTGATCTCTTACTTGGTAAGCGTTTCGTGAATTTATTTTGTACAGTGCACAACAACAAATGCTTTAGAGATTTATTTTGAAATTGCAATAATACTGAAAGTCAAACAATACTGAAATCTCATCAGATAGTGGTATCAAATGTTTCTGGTGTGACTTTTTTTTATATTTAGTTGCTTTAATGGTCCTTAGTTAGGTTACTACTTTTTACCTCTTTCCTAATTAAATCTCTGTCTATCCTGATCATGGCTTAACTTGTGATCAGTCAGTCTAAACATAATTTGTAGTGACTTAAATCATTCTGCTTCATTTTCAAGGTACTGGCACAGTGTTCATGTTATGCCACATCCCCCTGAATCACTTCTACCATTCCAAGTTGTTTACCGTATCAGTATTTCAGAAAACATATTTCCTAGTATTTTGCTCTCTCTTCATATAACTGATAAGACTGCACAAATCTGAGTATGCCTTTTTCACCTGACTGGGGTTTTGAAAACTCTTTCTAATAGCTTTCTATAACATAATTTCAAGTATACAAGAAGGCATTTCCATACTATGTCCACACCAGAAATGTTTGAAACTCCTTGGAAATATCTTTGTCTTGTACTTTCTTTTCTTAAATAAGCCACGTATTACAGTTAGCCTTTTAAGCTTTTAAAAACTGGGATATGGAAAAGATTACCTTCTAAGTGCAGTCTTTTACATTCCTGCTTTTCTTTGTAAGTATGTGTCTTACCTTTCAGTGTGGTAAAATATAAGTTATGTCATAGAATATACAGTATAGCTGAGATAATGTTACTTCAGGAAATGTTATTTCCTGACATTCAAGTGCCTGAAATTGTCACCTTCTCAACATACTTTCTTTATGTATTCAACTACTCTCTCCTTTCTTCATCTTTGTATCTTTGAGCACCTGTATGCTGTCTTAGGGACAGACTCAGTGTTACTTTGTTCCCCACAAACAAGCAGGGGAAACCACCAAAAGTTCAGAACGCTGTATTGACATCTGCGGGTGTGTCAATTTCATATAAGGGTTTATTCTTGAGTTTTAACAGCTAAAGAATGTCCTCTCTTAAAGTGACCCAGCCTTCTTTTCAGCTGCTAAAGAATTATCTATTCTAAGAATAGATAAATAGTAAGAATATTATTGCATTTTCAGTTCTAGTACGCCTTCTGTAAGACTTCAGTCTTGCACAGCCTGTTGATCCAATGAGTTAGTTATATTCACATGTCTGTATAGAAGGATATTTAAGGTCAGATTTTAAAGAAATGGTTTAAATAAACCAGAGTGAATTCAGTGATCAGCCGCTAAGATGACTGGGGCTGGAGTACTTGCAACATGAGGAGTAGCTACAGGAGTTGGACCTGATCAGCTTGGAAAGGGAACAACTATGGAGGTACCTCCTTACTGTCTTTGACTAACAAAATGGAGAAAAGGAATCCAGAGTCTTCTTGAAGTTGCATAACTGAAGGAAAAGAGGCAAAAGACTCATAAGAGGGAGTTTCCCACTGGGTACAAGGAAAAACCTTTTCAAAAGATTGTGGTGAAATAGATGCTCTTGGTGGCATTGTCATCCTTACAGGTAGTCAAATCTCACATGGACAAAGGTCCTATCAAAGTGCTCTGCTCTTAAAATCAGCCCTGTCTCGAGTAGGGTGCTGGACCAGATGACCTGCAAAGGTCCCTTTTGATCTGCATTATTGGTAGTTCCAAGGCTGTTTACAAGGCCACGGAGATTGGAATGGTTTGGAAGCTGTCTGCTCTGCTGAGAGGAACTCACCCCTGGGATAGGGTGTGTGTAGTCTATAAATTATATTTCAGAATATAGTTCAGAATTGAGCTGCAGGGTGAGTAACGAGAAGGTCTGATGCTTCATCCTTTCCAAAAACAAGAGGTTTGCTCTTTCAGAAACAAGACTTTTACGCCATTACCCTCATTCTCTTCTTCCTGATTGTGATCCCCAACTTGCCTTTTGCTTTATATTATAATTCAGTTCTGCAAATGCTTTTCTCTTGGTTCTCCTTCTGCAGATGAATCATTTCATCAATGTCTCTAGGACTACTCACATAAGTAAAGGTTTTTTTTGGACATGATAGAGGTTTTTTTTTTTTTTTTCAAGATTCCTCTTGGCCTAAATCCAAAATGCTTTTATACCAGCTATTACATTTTCATTTGTATCTGTACCTTGCCAAGTAAATGGAACTCTCATCTGACTGTGATATTTCACTGCATATGCAAAATAAATGATAGGCATTAATACTAATGATCCTTTTGTCTCATACACTTAGACTTCACATCCACTACACAGCTACCTCACTTAATTTTCAAGATGCCAACAATGCTAGTACTTGATTTAGTTTTAGCAGAATTTGATAATGCTCAATTAGCCTTCCACTCTAATTAATTTTTGGTGTTCATCAGTATTGCCTTCTAATTTACCATGAGTGCTTAAGAGAAAGCAGGGAGTAGGCATACCCCATGTTACTTTCAATTTTTCATCCTGCAGATCAATTGAATCAAAAATAAAAGGAACCTGTAGTTCTTACCTTCTTCCTCCATGCCTATTTTTTTTAGAAGTCGCAAAATATCCAGAAAACCATATTAAATGAATACATATTATATATTTAACAACTAATTTGGAAACCATCTTGGGAGACAGAATTAGTTGGCCTGATAGATAAACCTAGCTTCTCCTAGGCTTGTGTCATTCGGTAAGGTTAGTCCCTTTAAACCATGTGCTCCATGTTGCTCCAACAAGCAAATGAGAGATACAAAGTACCCACAAAGGCATTTAAAGATCTCCTGACCATCTTATTCAAGGGCCTAGGGCATAAATCAAGTAAGCACTGAGCTGCACTGTTTCTGGTTGTCTCTTAAGCTACTAACTTTACAACCACTGCAGATACATCTTCCACAGTAAAACAGTTATTTAGAATGCCAGAACAGCATTCTCTTGCTCTGACCATCCTTTCTCTGCATTTTTATGCTTCAATAACAGCTATCAGTTTCCCCCAGAAAAGACATCATAAGGTGCATTCTACCTGATTCTAGACTAAGTTCTGGGTACAGGGTCTTTTTCTTTAGTTCTTTATAAACTGTCAGGGATGTAAGAAAATGAATGGCTTAGACATCATACTCAAGCTAGCCTTGTAGAAGTTAGAAATAATCTCTCAATCAGCAAACTTAGTAAATTAATTTTGGCATATCTAAGATTGCATTAATATACAGCCATCTTAATGTATTTTGGCAATTAATAACAATATCATGTTTCCTAGAGAAAAAAGCAATACCTAATTCAAATTTGTATTTTCATCTATTTTCTCTGCTCAAATAAAACAAAGTATCAGGATGTTGCTTTTACTTGCCCATTTAAGTCATTTATTTCCCTTCTTGTATACCATACTTCTGAAATTTGTATGTATTAGAAACACAAACATTTTTATTTTGAACATTAGCTTTTGAAATATTAATTGTTGACCAGCCAGCTAATCCTATTTTTTTATATATTTATATAATCTGAACATTTTTATTCCTTACAATGAATGCCTTCATTTATTATTAATAATTAAGACCCAACTTTCTTGTTACTTCATAATGCAGAAAAAATATTTTCATTCATTATAATACTTTTTTTCATTTCTTTTACCTAATATTTATTGTGTTTTAATAAGCACCTCTGATCAAAAAAGCAGCCCAATCACGTATTGGTTATGTCTTCCTTCACATTCTGGTCCACTAGAATACATAGCTTATGGTTGCTCTAACAGCAAAACAGGTAACTTCATATCTGCAGAGAAAATTTCTGTATGAGTGGATAAGAAGGCCAGTTTCTTTAGTAATGAGATTAATTTATCGTTGGAACAAATTATAAAGGATGTGGTGGATTTTTCTGTACTTTACAGATTTAATTTAAGCCTTACTGTTCCCACAAATGTATGACTTACTTCAAAGAGAAGGTATTGAACTACAGCAAAATTACAGTGTTAAATTCTGTAGCAAATATCATATAAAAGTTAAAGATTTTCAGATTGTTTCTGCTTAAACCTGAAAATCTGATTTCCTCTTAACCATACGCTTTCTGCTATTCCAGTTTGATCCACAGTACTCAAATTGTGGTAAGACTAAAAATATTAAAGCTAGATGGCAAAGCTGAGAAGAAGAGAGACACATAAGAGAGGTTCAACTGCCTCTGTAATTACAGCCAAATAATTACTTTTATAGTCAACAACCATTCTTGCACTGAGGGAAATATCACCTCCCAGTGGCACTGACAACATTCACCACAAGTCCAGAAAGTTAATATCTCTGTGACATCAACTCCAGTGTGAATTGAGTAATTAACTTGCTTAATTTGTATCATTACCAGCTGCTTACAAAGCCCATGTCTTTTAAGATGGTTGACTAAAAAATATTTGTAATAAAAACTTTGCAGTTGAATCGCAACAAACTCAACTGCTGTTGTCCTAGCTTACATTTTTAATGGAAAACAGTGCAATTTGTCATTTCAATGAGTTACATCTAAATTACACTACAGAATGATATATATATTTTTTAATATCCATCAGCATCACTGTACCTGAAAGCACAATTACAACATATTTCCTTTCCTGTGCATTCATTTGTAGGTTATGGCTCTAGAAACATGAACTTAACTCTTTCCAACTGGTCTGTCCACAAGTAAACTTCCTTTTGAATTATAAGGAAAATGCTGAAGCAGAGACCCCAAGTGCTGAGATGTTTGACTTGCTGAAATATAAACATCTCTGCTGGAAATAAGCTCATAATAAAATAGCATTATCATTAGCTTATTAAGGCTATTCAAAATGTTGTCAGAGAATGTTCTTGCTCCTAAAGGAAATGTTCTGTTTGCATGTATATCCCTTGTCAAAAACGCACCGTCTCTTGAGAGAGAAACTTGTCTCTGAATGAGTAATAATGACTCAAAAATAAACTTTTTCCAACCTTTAAGCATTTAAGTTGATAACTAACATCATTCCCGTGTAAATTACGTTAAAGTAAGTTTAAAAAGAAGCTCCTGATGTTCCTCTGTAAATTTCAGTTCTGTTTTCTGCTGTTGCTGTTGTTTTTAAACTCTGGAGGGAAAGCATTGCTTTCTAATAAGTACTGCAGAGGTTAATGTTCATCCTGAATGAAATGAAAAGCATAGTAATGTTTGACACGTATGTGAGGCTATAAGAAGCAGCTAAATAAATGCAAAGAACTGGCAGCTGAAAGGCAACAGTTGCATAATATTACTAGACTAATGAGAATTGTGCTACATATTAATAAATATGTGACCTTTTTATCTTGATTATTTAAAAATCATGTTATTTTAAAAAAAGAATAAATAAATGGCTTGTTTATCCTTACATAAAACCACAGTTTCACTTGATGGACTGTGTTAAATCACTTCTTTATCAGTAAAGTGGAATGATGCCATACAGGTCATTGTAGCATTTATCACAGCAATTGGTTTCATTATTTCAGAAATCTGCACATCACTCCAGTAATCTTTTAAGCTGAAGTCTAAACTGGAACAAGGGCATACAAGTATACTCATTTATACATTATGAAATTTTAAATTCCTAAAAGGCAAATATAATTAAAATTAAAAAAGAAATAAGAAAAAAAGCCCTACCAGTCAGATTGCATTTAAGATTGTTATATACTTTAATGAGACACACTTTCTTATTTAAAATTGTGAAGATTTGATAAATGTTTTATTATCCCTATCATTAATAACCATAATGCAACTTCAGAGCATAGATCTAAAAAAAAACCAAAACAGACACTATTTGAAATTACCAAATAAAAAAATCTTCCACCACTTCATCATTTCTCTTCTGTTCTAATATTAATTATTTATCAGATGCTAAAACCTCTGTGACAATTCAATACAAGTAATTTATATTACAAAATAAGTGCTGATGATCAGTTAGCCTGATATGACCTAAATGACTCAGCTTATTAGAAGATAACTCATCAACTTTCTAGCAAGAGCTGAGTCATCCCAGGAACTCATAATGACATGGCTCTCTCAACCCAAACCCCGAGTCCTGCTTTGTGTCACAGAGGTTAACACTGAGCCAAACAGAAGGCACTGTTATTGCAAGCCAGCTGCAACACATGCAGGGCCGAGGACACCACCGAAGTTCTCAGTCCCTGACAGTGCTTCATACTCTGTAGACACAGGAGGAGCAGCACTGCATGGTCAGGCAGAGGTTGCTACCAAGCCCATCTGCCCTGTCAATGTACATGGTTTACCTTCCCAGTAAATCTGGCAAATTCTGCTTATTGAGGGGACTGTTGAAACCCTAGCCCAACCTATCAATAACATGTACCATAAGTTTCCTTGTCCCCAGAGTACTGTTTGCCAAACTGAGAGACAAAAACATTTCCCCCTAGTTGCCCATTTCTCTTGCAATAACTACCCTGTAAAACCTCAGACTTGCTGGTTTTTGTAAAGGATGCAATTTGTGCAGCCACAAAGTCAAATACAGCAGGCAGAAGTGCAGTATGTCATTAAGCTTTCCCGGGTCTTAAATAGCTATTACAACCAACATAAACAAACTGGTCTCTTTTCTCTCACAAATGTAAGAGTGTGATTAGTTGAATGGAAGAGGGGAAAGCTGGCCTTCCTTTCCTCATACCCATCATTTGACAAGACGAGTTTTTCCTGCAGACCAGCAAGCATCAACCTCAACTCAAAGAAAAACCATAATTGAAGATAGCAAGTTTCAGCAAACATCACGCTGTGATAAAGCAAAAGGCATACTGGATGTATAACAGGGATAAACTGTAGGTGGATAAATCATGCTGAAAATCCCCTTTTCTCCCCTCCATATTTATTACTTTATTGCTACACCTCTATTTGCATTCCAGTAACTCCTACTGGCTCCAGCTAAAATTGAGCCCATGCTGTAATAGAGTCTACAGACCCAGCTGCTATCTTTAAACTTTTTCAATGATATAGATAAGAGAAACAAAATATGGGAGAAGGAGTGTATTATTCTTCTTGGTCCACAAATGTATAATCAAGGCACTGAAAAATAAAGTGACTTGCTAAAGTGCACAAAGGAAGTCTGTGGTACAGACAGCAAATCACCAATGCTGTCTCATGTTGCAGTCCTGTGGTCTGAAATCCTTAATCAATTTTTTCCCTTTTTGGGGGGCATTTTTACTGTCCTTTCTCAGGTCAAAAAGCTTCCTTACAGGAGAAGCAAGTATGGTGCAGAGAATTGATATGGTATAAAACCTGAAAATGATGTAAAAAAATACCCATTTCCTTAAAGAAATCCAGAAAAAAATCATCAGATTTTAAAATCCAAGTATATTCCCAATAGCTTAGTAGGCATTGCAGATTCTTCAGATTAATGGAGAACTGAAAAATTAGATATGAAAAATCTGAAAGAGCTTGAAGTCCTTTAAACAATTTAGAGCAATTTGTAGATTTTTTTCTCTGTTGTTAATGCCTAACATTAAATCTCTTAATTTCACTGGAATGAAACTAGCAAAACTTATGTCCATGATGTGTGTTGCACAAGGAGAAACTTATCTGAGCTATTATCAGAAAGGACACCTTTCCTGACTGAAATAATCTCCTAGCTAATCCACAACCATAAATCATAGCATATTACTATTTCTCAGTCCTCGCAAGATGTAATCTTCAGTAACTGTGGCACTTCATCATATGGTGGACTCTTTGGTTTCCTTTCGAACAAATAGACACATGCTAACACTTATCTTTTGTTTATATCTTGAGTTTAGTTTCTGCATTTGAGTTCATTCTCTTCAGAATGTATTCAAATAATAGACAATGCATCATTCTTACACTGATCCACTATTGTATTAAGAAAGCATTGTGCACTCTGAATAGGTTAATTGGTTGCTTGCTAAATCTAAGTGGGAGACTGTTGAATACAATAAGTTGGGTTTATTTCAACCAGTGATATTATACACTGAACTATTACATTCATTTGTGTATGTCTTTCTCTTTCTTTTCATTTCAGGATACTATTGTGTTTTGTTTCTATTTGCATAGACTTTTGTAAGAATGCTGCTATTAACTTATTAGACTGGCAATAAGTTGGACTGTTTGCTAAATGATGCCTGTTTTCTCTCCACTAAATGTTCTGCGTGGAATTTAGAATTCTGTTTTTAATAAGATTATCAAGGAAGTAATGAAAACTGATATAACTGTTTGGCTAGCAAGTTTTCTTGGTGATTAATGAACTAAATAATAATATTACTCTCTGTTGGAAAATTCTGCCTCTAGCTGAGCTAGTGAGAAGCCAGAATTAAATCCCTTGATGCCAATTGGACTGTCCTAAGTTCACTATGGTAGATTTCATTACTGTGGTATAAATAATCAGAGAATTTGACTTCACATATGTCAGTAGTTTAAGGCTTGTTCATGGTTTGTGGGTCTTTCTTTGAACGAATGAAAAAACAGCCTTACAGATCACATAGCCAAGAGCTTTCCTAATGGGAGCAGGGAAGTCTCTCCTGAACCAGAAAGCACAAAGTGAGAAGAACGAGCCAAGAGAGACTGAGAAAGGCTTTCAACATGTGGAGAGAATTGAGTGATAATGGTTTTAAACCACTATCCTTACCAGACCAATGCATGTGCTTTCCAACATAAAACCTTAAAATTTATACAGGGGCTGGACTGAGCCTTTACTGGTCAGGATGGGAAATAACTAGAAATTCTACACCTTTCCTCCATAAGACTCAGTAAGACAGAGTATTTTTTCTCACTGGATACACAGGGCATATCTAGAATAGGCTCTGGTGGCCTGTGATTCAGTATAGTACCTCTTCCCAACAAAAAGCAAACAATTGGTTTTAAGTAATCAAATTCCATCTTCCTGAAGCTCCATTTTCAGATTATGTATCAAGTAAGCCTGCATAAGCCCTTTCCTGTTTTCCCAGGAAGTCTTTATGAGGAATAAATATTCAGATTTCACTTGCCTCTTCCCTAGTGTTTGCAAGCTTGGAGAGGGAGCTGGTACTAGGATAGGTGGGTAAGAAAAAAGGCACCATCCAGTGCCCTGGAAGGAAGAGTGAAATCAAGTAAAAAGACCAAAGTGCTATACAACAGGTGGACCTAAAAGATCCAGAAAAGTACCCTGTACTACCTACTCTTCAGCAATTTTACATACCATCAACAGACAATTCAGAGATATTTCAATTTCATTTTCTTTTAGAGGTAGATAGCAGCAAACAAAAGGCACTTGACAGTCTTCTTAATGTCCTTCAATCTTTCCATAGCAATTCTACTTCAAGTATCCATTTTTTTTTTTTCTTTCATTTTCCTAAAACCAGAAAGAGTAGAACCTGCCTCTCTTCTTTAACTCCTGCACAATTTTGGACCTATGGAAGATCAAATATTAGAAGCCTTTACGAGGTGATGGAATTTTCTACTGCACATATCTTTTGTTACCATGTATGGACACAGAGGATTGGCAGTTTGTTCTCCTTCTCTTAAGCATACGCTCTCAGTCGAGGACTTGATTAGCACATTTTTGCCAATAAAACAGACTGTAATTAGTTTTTAATAATCAGTGTGTTTTTGCTATATCAGCATGTGATTTAGACACTTGAGGTATTTTAAAAGCTGTATTCAGGAGCACAGCACCACCTATTACATTTGGGGCAAATAAAGCTTTTAGAATAATGTTTGGAAAAGCAGCTCCCTGTAAATATAAGGTGGTGTTGCACCATATGGAGACTGGCTCTATGACATATGGTTTGAATTAACAAGTTTAAAACTGTTAGGATCAGTTTCTCTTTCACTGAAGGCAAAAAAAAAAAACCCATAAGATACGTACAGTTAAATAAGCTTCAGTAGCAGATACAGACCCAACTTGTGCCAACATGTGTTAATTCAGTTAAAATACTACAGAGTCTATCCTAGCTTTTTTTTTTTTTTTCCTCTTGAGCAAACAGTATTTCCAGCTGCAAATATGTTTTATTAGTGTTAGTACAAGGACCATCGTCATCACCACCATTATTATGATTGTGGTCCTCATTAAAATAAATGATTGGCCCTGGTTTTGTATTAGAGCAATTTGAAAAGACGAGACTGAATGACAGATGAAAAAGAAGGATGGAAGCGGGTCTTCTGATCTCACCTAATTGAATCTTTGTTGGCTGAATTGATCTGAAAAAAAGTTCAAAGATCTGAGATCCATATTACACAAACATTGTTTAATTTAATCAAAACAGTCTTTGAAGTGCCATGTTTGAAGACCACCTGTAGATTTAAAGTCTGAAGCCATTGGAAAGCTTCCCCAATTGTCCACAGCTATGACATGCCAGTAAGAAATAGAAAAATAAAACCAGAAAAGGGTGATGTCCACGAAAATTTATTTTGTGTCAAGATTTCTCTTAAATACCTTTTTACCCATGTCTATATTGACTCCTGGAGCAGCAACCAAAGCACTAGGAAAAAAGGAGTGCATAATATTTTTCATTTGTTTTTTCGTCTTGCTTTATATCTTTAACTGTTGCTGCATTTAAAGACATTTTCAAAGACAAAATAGCCATGAGGTTATCCTTGGTCCCAAGTAAATGTAGAAATACTGTGAGAACTTCCTATCTCTGAACTCATCTTGAAACCGGAAAAGTTCAGCAGTGTACTGAAACAAGAAACAACCGTGGCTTAAATTAAAATAGCATCAAAAGTAAGAAAAAGAAAAAGAATTTAAATTCAGGACCAGAGTTTCCTCCATGCAGGCAAGTTATTGACAAAACAGCTATGAATTCTTTCCTAAAAATCATGAAATCCAATGAATGCTGTCATTAACTTCAAAAAGAAGTTAATACCCATATCCTCTGGGCCAGACCAGAGGAACATTCTTCAACTCTATTTTCTGAGAAGTTCTGATGTGAAAAATAAATATAGTGTGGTCATGACTGGCATGCTCTGTTTCAGCATTTGTCAAGCATTACAACTTCCCTCTGGATCCATAACCATCCAGTTTAATTTAGAGAAGCTCAGAATTTGCTAAGAACTAGTAAGCAACAGCACAGGATCACTGAATTACACATGATATATGTATAGCTTGCTATCTGTAGTTCAACCTGTAGTGGAAATACTGAGAACCTTGGCCAGGATTTCTTCTCAATGATTCAAATCTCAGAGAGGAAAAATGTAAATACAGTGAGATGATGTTAATAGAATCACAAGGTTGAAAAGGACCTACAAGATCATCTAGTCCAACGTGAAGAAAATGTTACAGAAGATCAGATTTTCTCAGCTTCAGTTTAGACTTAATTTTCTGATCTTGGAACTGTGGTTATGAATTCAGTACATCTACGTTGAAAGGGATAANAAAAAAAAAACGTAATAAAAAAAGTTGTAAAAAAAAGTAGTAAGTAAAACAAACGAACAACAACAACAACAAAAAAGATGGTTTTAAACAAATGGGAACTGGAAAATGACTCTTACAATAAGAAGCCAAATTGTTCAACCAATTCAATTTATCAAAAAGGTAGATGAGAAGGGATAAGGCAAAAAAAAAGATATCAAGGTACATGAGGGTCTTTTCATTCTGAGATGTATTAGCTAGAAGACTACGTTAGACAAATTCAGTCTTGAAATAATACTCATTATCCCAGTAGAACAGGTAATTAAACACTGGAATGGCTTAGCAGGATTTAACTAGAGTCACCATTGCCTGCAATTTTTCTGATTAGATCCTTCAAAGCACTAACATTGAATAACACTTCCACATTAAAAGCTGCCTGGGTTTTTTGATGACATGGTTGTGTTTTTAGTTACTCATCCTTGCTATATGCCAACACGTATCTGTAAATCTCCTTCATTTTCTTCCTTCATAGAAGAGCAGGAAGCTTTGCATTGCTATCAGGACACATTCAGCTTCAAATTAGGACAAAAACTAACATAAAATCTCATGCTGGTAACCACAAATAGTCTTTTCCAAGAGCCTAGAAAGACCCATGAATTGAGCAGATATATTCCCATGTTCCCATGATTGATAGACTTGGCTTGAGTAAAGAATTTATCCACAAATGCATATTAACTGAGTATTTAGGGGGTTTTTATGACTCTCTAGCACAGAAGATGGAATTCCCTGGATACTGCCTCCTGATTATAGAATCATAGAAACTTTAAGGTTGGAAAAGACCATTATGATTGTCTAGTCCAATCACCTACCTATCACCACTCTTCCCACTAACCCATGCCTCTCAGTGCCACATCCACACCTCCAGAGACAGTGACTCTTCCACCTCCCTGGGCAGCCTGTTCCAATGCCACACTGCTCCTTCTGAGAATAAATTTTTCATAACATTCAACCTGAACCTCCCCTTGTGCATCTTGAGGAATTGCCTTTCATGAACCCATGCTGGCTAGGCCTGATCTCCTTGTTACTCTGCACATGCTATCATCTATCATATATGATCACACTCAAAAGGATTTGCTCCGTAACCTTCCCTGATACTGAGGTCAGGCTGATAGGCTTGTAGTTCCCCAGATCCTCCTTACAACCCTTCTAGGGCATCCCACTGGCAAGACTCCAGACATCTGGGACCTCCCTGGTTGACCAGTGCTACTGATTACTGATAGAAAGTCATTTGGAGGGAGCTTCTGTCAGCTCATCTCAGTACCCTTGGGTGGATCCTATCTGAGCCTGTGGACTTGTGACAGTCCAGGTGATGTAGCAGGTCATTGTTTCTTCCTGAATTATTCTGCTCCCCATCCCTGTATTCCAGCTCAGGGGTCTGAGTACCCTGTGGATAACTGTTCTGACTAGTAGAGACAGAAGCAAAGAAGCCATTAAGTACCTCACCTTTTCCTCATCCTTAGTAATTTTCCCACATATAATAAAGGATGGAGATCCTCCTTGGCACTCCTTTCATTGCTAATGTATTTGTAAAAACATTTTTTGTTATCTTTTACAAAGGTGACCAGATTAAGTTCTAGCTGGGCTTTTGCCTTTCTGATTTTCTCTCTGCATATCCTTGCTACATCCTTGTACTCCTCCTGAGTTGTCTGCCCCTTCTTCCAAAAGTGATAGTTATAGTATTATAGTTACGGCATTATAGTTTTAACTTACTAAAATATATATGCTTACATGTATGCTAGCTGTTTCTACTATAGTTGTTGAAGAATCAATCCACAGAGTTCATGAAGGCCAGGAGGTAGCTTAGCTGAGAAAATGTAGGTAAACACCTCCTTTAGAGTGAAATGAATAGCTTCCTAGACATCTTCAATTGTATGGACTAACTGCATTGTTGTGGGAGCTTGTGTACCTAGCTCACGTGGAGATACATTTAACTGTCTATAGTTTGGTGCTTATCCTCACTTTGATAGGATCTCATAAGCGCAACACACAGTCATACAGATGATTATCTGATATCGTGGGTTTCAAGGCACTAGAAGCTGTCTAGTATCACTTATTCTCTATTTCTTTGAGGCACAAAATGTTTCAAGATTTCAGTAAAATTCAGGCTGTTGGACTCAGTGAAGAGACAGTTACAACTCTGAAATTTAATGCTCTGTAATACATAAGATAAGGCTAAATGATCTCTTCCATCTTTAAATGGTATTGTGGCTGGTGAACCCTGAAATGCAGGCTAGTAACACCCTTTTTTTTTTTTTTTTTNTATTAAATCTGGTTAGTTTATTTAACTACACACTGCTTTTAAAGGTAATCCTCTTCTGGTTTAGAACAACTTATTTTAGTGGCTGGTCCCTAACATTGAACAGCAGCTCTTAAACTCCTATGATTTCTCAAAATAAGGTACTGAGAGAAATATAATCCCAGATTTAAAGTCTGTTGTCAAAATAATAAATGTTATCTACATAATCTTATCTATAAGAAATATAATGAAAATGACAAACACTCTAAATATTCTCTCTGAGTAAAATGAACAAATAATTATTTTATTAATAAAGGAGAATGCAAAAATATTTCTCTTTGGGTGCTACCTTAGTGACAATGAGTAACACAGTTTGTGTGAGTGCAAAATGTTGTAAAACTTCAAAGACCAAGCTGCAGCAATTGCAACCATAATGAATTAGCTTGCAGTCCACTGATTGTCAATAACAATATGGTTAGCAATTTTCAAATAAGCCATCGAAACTTTATCTCATTCTAGAAAATACAGTATTATAACACAAAAGAGATTAAGGTCTATTAGTTAGAATATATACATGTGCTGTCATGTAATTACAAGTATATTGTTTAAAGGCAATGAAAAATAATAGAACTGTAAAATATTACATCATAAGACCTTTGGGATCCTTGTCTTTCATGTTTTGCCTCTGACTGTAGTGTAAAGGCCAGTGTTTAAAATATATCAAAGGCAGTGGTTCCATATGTAAACACACACTGTAAAAAACACAATATGGTGACTCATGCAAATTAAGAATTAATTCTGCTCATCTCTGTGTAAAAATTCCTGGGTTTCAGAAAAAATGTGGTCCTTAATCTCTTCTGCTGGAAAGCTCACAAGGTACTTCTGCAATTGGCTTTCAGATGTTTGTGCCCTGCACGTCACACACATTGTGTGCATTTTGGAGCTGAGTAATGCTAAAACCGCACATACCACAGATTTATTAACTGTATAGGGATAATGGCTACCTTTATATGAGTCATTCTGTATGTATAAATGTCTAGATAGACAGATAGATGGATAATTTTGGCAAATAAAATCCTCTTCCCTTGATGATAACGCATCTGCCAGCAAGTGTGCTGTGTGACAGACATTCACCCTTTCTACATCAACACCTAATAGTTAGGCAGAAAAGAGGCAACATCATATTAGCATATCTATTTCCCTTTCTCTTCTCTACAGGTGTTAAATAATTAGTGCTGGTTGAATCATTCATTGCAAATAATATTCATTGTGAATTTAGCCGTGGTTTTTTTTTCCTAAATTTGTTTATTTTATTTTGCTTACAAGTCATTCAAGAGGTAATCCTGGATTGTGCAAATAAATTCTAAATTGTAAGTATTCAACAAATACTTGGACAAAGCTCTTTTGACCTAGAAAACACTGGTTCATAAACTGATTTCTTCAGACAATAACGCATGTCTAGCCATCAAAAGCAGATGCTGTGGTTTCTCAGTTCTTGTTGATAGCCTTCAACTTTTTAAAAAAGCAAATGAAAAGTGCTAACTAGCAAATAATCCACACCTGTACTAACTCTTATGGCTCATAATCATCTATGAGACCTCAGATTAGCAAATAGAATTTACAGAGGAGGTAAGAAATATGTGAATATGCTACTGTGTATGGTTTTCATTTTGCACTGCCATTATGCAATAGTTTAGGTCTAACTATGTGTATTTGGATAATACGAGTTGTGGTGTAACTGTCTCTATATTTGCAGCAATTGAGTCTCAACCTAGAAGGCAGCTGTATCAGAAGCAATAAAGATAATTGTAATATAATAGAATAACTTAGGTAAAGCTTCTTAGTAGACCTCATTACAGCTGAATGGGAAAATCGTGGCTACTGACAAATGCACTTTTTCTTCAGCATTCTGGACTGGAGCTTGCTGTCAAACATCAAAATTGAAAATAAGTGGTAAACCTCAGAAACCTTGAGATGAGAGAAGATTCAGCAAAATAAAAGAGATGTAAATGTGCTTATAGGTTCAAACAACTTTACTTCTAAGCTTACTATTAGACCTAAAATCCCTATTAAAAATAAATTTTTCTATGATACAGAGTTTACAAACAAATTAGAAGTCAAGGGATGTATGCCAGGCAAGGCCATACACAATTTCTTCTAATATAAAACATAGGAGAATTGTATCTTAAAATCTCTGCCCATCACTCAGCATTTATATTCATCCAACACAGGAGGGAAAATTATAACAAAGTATATTGCACTCCAGATTCTTCTGTCCTCATGCATTTTTTTAAAGGCTTCACACTCTTTCTTATACATAAAAATAGGAAAAATCTGCTGATTTTTTATCACAATGGATGAGGAGAAATTCTACTCAGTTATGGACATCCTGCAGGTTAACACCTGCTGAGTCTATTTGCTGAGCCTTGAGAAGGTTACTGGAGCAGAAATATCACCTATCCTTCTCTACTGGGTGACTACGAGGCTTGAAAAGTTAACATTTCAAGATTACACAATATTGAGTTCTATATGCCATCTTCCAACTATGTAAATTCGTCAAATTTTATAAAATAGAATGTAATCAGGTGGTCTAATGTCAGCCAGCATCCAAAGATAATTGCTTTTCTTGAAGAAAAAAATAATATTACAATATTCAATGCAGTGTACTTTATCATTTTAAGCTTTGTTTTTGAGTCCTTGTGTATTTTAATTGGTATTAGAAATACTGCTAAATTATTTTTGTTCTGTGAGTCAATACTTAAAAGAAAAAGTAATTTAACATTCTTTCTTAGTGAAGGCTCTTGTTCTTTTTGATGACAAATAACAATAAGGCAAGAGAAACTTCGTGTATCTTTGGGCCCATGGACATCATTAATTACTGTACTAAGGTATATGTTATTATTTTGAAATTTAAATGCTCAAGCAGCCTCAAATCTCTTTCCAGATGCAAAAGATATAGATATAAAAATTCCAACAGATAATTGAACGCCTCCTGATATGCAAAAGTGAAAACTGAAGTACTAATGTGACACCTTGAGCCAACTGCCACACAACAAAGACAAGTCTAACAAGATAAGACTTGATGGTCCACACCATCTTGCTACATGGGACACCAGAGGGAATGCAACTCATCTGAAGGTGGCACTTGAAAATTATCTATATGAACCTCTTTAAGACAAGAGAGGAATCTTCCCTTACTACACACAGAATATGTAGCTACATATATATATAAGAGGCAAATTTTTCCTATCCAGCATTACTTTGCAGCCATTTATTTGGCCTGGACAGCACAAATTCTTAACTGTCTCTTAAGTTACTTGTTGCTATTCTTCCAAAGATGGCTTCATCATTTATGCATGTAGAGATGAACTTCCATTTATGTTCATTTGCGTGGGAAGTATTGGAATAGTCAGGCTGCAGTAACTGACTGTATTTAATTTAATCTAACTTCATCTATTGCCAGAATGGTCTATCCTCCTCTTCTATCCATCTTCAGTTCTGCACAGCTATTTCCTTCATTTAACTTGCAGTAATAATGAAAATGGGTTGGATCACTCAAGATCATTTTGAAGTTAATTTCTTACAGTCAGCGGATGAGAACCTAAAACAAGGGACACTGTGAAGATGGAAGCTTCCAGTTTCAGCAGCATTTGCAGTAGCTAAAAGAGAATGTGAAACAGCACCTTTGGGTTTAGGGTGCATATTGGTATAGTGGTCAAACTTTGTGACATTTATGTAGGCTTTGTCCTTGTCAGGCCCAAGGAACTGAACAAGAAGATCCTGCACCTCTGACTCAAGGCATCCTGATGGTGTTTCTTGCGTAGTAAGGAGCAGTGATACTGTCTCCAGCTGTGCATAAGCACAGGAGTGTCCAGCTCATAATTGGAGCTCATTCCTATTTATTCAGCAAAACTTTTTCTTTCCAGTTCTTTGATCTCACCAGGTCCCATCAAATGTTCAACCTCATATGACATATTTTACCAAAAGTCTTAGAACTCTGAAATATCTTTTTTTTTAAATTTTTTTTTTTAAACTTCCAAAAATTTCTGCTGTAGAAGACAGTGTTTTACTTTTGTCTAGTTAATTACTGGAAAACTGAATACAGAATTTATGGTTATTGCATTGAGACAGGTTTTTGAATATGATTTCACTTGAGTTGCAATCAGAATAATTTTTTTATCCTTCTCTTGTGATTGTTCTACACTATGAAGCTGTGTGTAGTCTTGTTCTTCTTTGCACAGGCTCAAAAATATTCTATTCTTGTGACCACACAACATAGTTTTGTTGTTGATGCTGTTCTCTGTAAGGGACCTTAAGAAATGATACTCCTGGAATGGTGTCATTTACACTAGCCAGAGCTCTGGGTTTAAATTATTCCAAGGCACACTATTTGCCAAGCAGAGATCAAACTCTGTCGAACGTAACAATTTAGCCTCTCTATAAATTGCATGTGTATTTCTAATCTTCTGTATGTATTTTTAAGTGCTTTTCCTTTTCCCTTGGAAAATGGCAATAGTAAAACATCCTCTTCATGTGCGTGTTTTCATATTGTGTTTTTCTCTGTCTCCCTGGGCACTTTATTAAGTTATTTTCTTTTTCCATATTGTCCTAATGAGTAATCTCTTGTTCTTCAGAAGCAAAGGAAAAAAANCCCAATTGGGAAATATGGTTTGCCAATGCAGAAGCAGCATACGCTGTAAACAATGACAAGAATAAAGCTAAATATTATGCATATTCATTGCATGCAATCCTAAACACAAATGTCCCTGCTGAGTAAAACAGAAAAGCTTCTCAGTCTTTTTAACCTGTTTTTTTCTCAGTTGTGCAATTTGCAATAACATATGACAGTATTTTTTTTATGTATGTTATATGAAAGCACTCTTTAGGTCGAGTCTTCTCGTTGGTACAATTTAGCTGCATGATAATTTCTGACTATTTTTTAAGTAGCATTTTCTCAATACAGTTCACCAGTAATTACTCAATTTTTTCAGAAGCAGCAGTACAATAGCTCTGCATGTGTACTTTAGCATTTCCTTTTTTAACTTCCCTAATCAACTCATCCAATATACAATTCATTTTCTTTTACTGATACGGACAGGGCAAGTATGGACTCATGTTCTCCTTCAGAGTGGTGACACTTCTGGTTTTTACGTGGGCTGGACCTTGAAAAGTGTAGCAGTGCTTCCCGTACATGACACCTCTAATTTCACCCAAATTCTTAATGGTGTAACATTGGAAATATTTCCAAATTATGATGATCTCATAAACAGGTTTATTTGTCAAGCTTAAAATAATTATTTTCTTATAAAAACTGAGTCTCAATCCTGAAGAGTAAACCAAGGAAGTCTATCAATAATCTCACCAAACAGGACTAATTTCTAGGACTGTAAAACCCTAATCATATCCCTATAGAAAACAGCTCAGCCTGACCCATTGATTTCTTAAAGCAGTTGGTCCTAAGTCGTAATGTATCAAGGTAAGCCAAGGTGCTTGATTCCACGGTGAAAAAAATGCTGCATATTGTTGAAGGAATGAACTTGCCTGTGACTTTACAATGACATGAACTGTGGGTTGGATAAGATGGTACTAAAAAATAATTAGTCTGTGGCTAAAATTTTTGATGCCTCATTTTTCCCTCATTTAAAAAGCAGAATGAAATATAATCATTTTCATTTTTTATAGAAGTATTGTTCTTGATCATTATCTTGGTACGAAGTAAATAAACTTTGTGAAATACAGGGCATTTGTTGGCCCTGTATTTGTTGGTGAAATACAGCTGGCATTTGTTTTTCCTGGTTTTGGTTTTTGTTGTTGCTTTTTTTGTTTGTTTTCTGGCTAAACAGCATGCAGTATATGAGGAAATACTCAGCAATTCATTTGTTAGAAGGAGTGGGCACACTTATTCAGAGTTCTGGTTATTTAAAATATTGAGACTCTGAAAAAAAACAAATTATATCTAAATTCTCCATGCTCCCACAGAGAACAAATGTTTTGCCATTGTATTATTGTACAACTATTTGCATTTGCTTGAAACATTCCTGTATTAATTCTGAAATGAGTTTCTACCTTGCTGATGCATGAATATTTGAAGATAAAAACTATAATTTCTGCTATCGCATTATTATTATTATTATTGTTATTATTATTAATGTTAGCTATTAAGAGTGCACTATCAGAAAGATACTCTTTGATCACAGTCAGTATGAGAACTTAGACAACAACAAGATGTAAAATGAGTAATAAGAGTAGAGCCAGGGGAAAAATATATTAAAAAATAGTTCATTTAGAGCTGGAGTATAAATACGACAGACATTTCTTAATATGTGCATGGGTGATCTTTTAAGTCTGGGGCCTGACTGCAAGTTAAAGAACAGGGTGAAACATATGAAATAATAAATGAAGGCTAAAACTTTAATTGTTTAACTAAAACTTTAGACTAAACTTTAATTATTTAAATACATGCTGTAACAGGAAAACAAAATACTACTTTAGCATATGTATTATCTGATCACAAACAGCGGCAGCAAGCAGCACTTTACACTGGATAAGAAGTGAATATTCCAGGCATGACTCAGAGCTATGAGCTTACACATGATAGGTTTACTGCACCGCTAGAAAGCAAGCACTGAGTTTGTATTTTACATAGGTATCATAACATCATAGGCAAAGCCAACAAAACGTAACCTGCTCAAAAGTCGAGAATTTTTCTTTTGTATATCTATGCTACCACTGCTATTTTGGACATTGGCTTATACTGGTCACACTAAAAGGGATTTACACTTTAATAAAGTATATGTTTTTATTTGCATAAACAGAGCTGCCGTGGGAATGGTCCCATGGTTGGTTCTATCCCCAAAAGCAGAAATCTCTGAATGAGCCCTGTGGCTACAAAGAGGACTGCAGAGAGGAATCTATCTTCTTTACTGCTCCTCTGTAACCTTCTCAGCTCAGAGCAGTAGCTGCTCTTCTCTGGCATGTCTGGGTTGACTGTCTCAGTGTCACAGTATTACAAAGTCAAGCAAATATTCAGGCTTCAGGTTTTTCATTAGACAGTATTGTAGCTTTCTAGCCAGCCCAAATGGAGTATGCTGAAATACTTATGCGTGGGCTGAAATTTTCCATCACTGAGGTAAAAGTCTTCACGGTTTGAATGAGCTGCATTTCATTCACAATAATGCATTAGATAATTAATCTTGAAGAAACAAAATTTATTCCAGTTTAAAGCTGTTACAACGAGTGCCTACACTGCCTCCCACTGCCATGGGCAAACGTGTGGGAGGTGAGAAATGCAGGGCTAACAGAGTTTGGAATAATCTACACCATTCAGAAAAGGAGAACTACCTCCCTTTTTGCACATTTGACTGAATCAGGTATGCACAGTTTGGTATTTTAAACATCTTTCCATCATATGAGTTTTGTGCCATCTTTGAACATGAGGAAAAAAAGTTTTCCCTTGTATAAAACACTCTTTTGGTCTTCAGAATAAGGCTCTACCTTAAATGCTTCAGATCAGACATGGAAATTTGGCATGAAAATAGCTTATTTTGAGAAGCAGGACATAACCTTATTCTGGATAAATTGATTTTATATGAGCAAGCTGGAGACTGAGAACATGAACAAGATTTTTTTTCCACTAAGTTCATGCACACAGTGGTGAAATGATGTGCAGGCATACAGCTGATTTAAATAAAGTGAAGAAGATTCTAAATGTTGCATCTTTTAGGTGCAACGTGTGCTCTTTTGCATGTGCCAGAAGTAGTCTACAAAAATCATCACTATCCAAACCGAACAGTAATTTCCAATTAGACTATCTTCTACAGCTTAAATGCACACTCTAAGAATAAAAGTGATCTTCACAGTTGTGTACAGGACTTTTCAGCATAGCTGGAGCCAGCATGCCAATTGTTTGCATTGGAAATATATCTAGCAACTGTGCACAACTAAGCAGTTCTTCAGTGCTGGCAAGAAGAAAGCTACATGTTTTCTAAGAAATTATCAAAATACTTATTTCAGAATGAAGCCACTTAGGCCACTGGTCAAGATCATGAAATTCAGTAATGCGCCATAAATGGATGAGTCCAACATAGTCCAGCTGTCCCCTTCCAGGCACTTCTGGAGCTTAGACCAGATGCCGCCTAAGAGCAGACAAACTAATGAAATGAGTTTTCCTACAGATTTTGTCTTTTGGCTCCGCCTGAAATAACCCAGTTTTCCCTCACAGTCTCTACAACACCATCCCAGACAAGGCACAGCAAAGCTGCTAGACAGAATTTCGCTGCTGATCAGCTTCAGGCTGCTGCCAAATGGAATACATGAACTGAACTCTACCTGCTTTTCTCTTAGAAAGAGCGCTCTTTTACTCAGTTGCCAATATTTGTAAAAATATTAAGTACTTCACTTACTTTGAGGCACCATCTTTTGATTTTGCTTCATTCAAAAACCTGGTTGAACTCAACAAGTTCAAAAATCATTAGCCAGGGAGTGGGTGGTAGGCAGATAAAAGAGGCAGTACAGATGCAAAAAATATAGGAAAAAGTCGGAAACAGCATACTCCTTTATGGAAATATGTTCACAAGAAATCAACAGCCTGAAATGTGCTGGCTAGTTAATGCCTCAAACTGGCTGCTTTGTGTCTCCTGAATGAAGTCTGAGATCTTTTTAATCTCTGCAGTTGTTTTGGAATCTAGGTAAGGGAGAGGCCTCCTTTTTCCTTCCATATTTTATATTGCATCAAGTAATGCTGAATAGGTCTACTAAAGAAAGAAGTGGGATTCCCTTCGATTCCGCTTGCCTTGATTCTAGATGGTTGCTATGTAACGAAGGTCAACGTGTGGAACAAAAGCTGTCTATTTTCAAATTGTGAAGATTATGGATGAGATTGCATACCATCTTGATTTCTTGCCTTCACTTGCTGTCATAATCTTATTTTTCTCTTCTGAGCCATGGGAACGTCCCAGATGTATAAAGACAGGTCTTTGTAATATAGCTTTATATCAGCTACCTGCAAGCTGGCCATCACTCCACGTGGCTTACAATGGCTGCCTGTCTCCTAGAGAGTTAATCAGTGTTTGGGACCAGACTTATGATTATCCATGATGCTTAATTGCTGGTATGCTTTGGCACATTTTGGACCAGCTAGCAGTCTCCCAGGCAGTAGAAAGGAATTTAGCCACACAGACATGAGTGTGCCACCCACTCAGTGTTAGAGCAGCCCTGGTCATCTTTCTCATAGTAGTTAGAGCCACACAGGGTACTGTCTCAGGTACTAAAAGCACGCTAACCATGTTATCATGCTGCCAAATTGACTGAGTTTTCAGAAAAGCTCAAATCCAAGGCGCAATTCTACCTAGAAAACTATAAATAAGCAAATAAACAAATAAATGCAGTTCTTATTTCATACCATACTTAAAACCAGTATTGAGGCATGACAATATGATGGAAAGGTGTTCCCATTCAGCCAGTTATGTATACCTCCATCTCAGAACATAGCCATCTTCAATTTGGTTGAGCCACCCACTTCCATAGCTAAAGCAGAGCCCCATTGCTGCCTATTTCCATGCTATCAACTAGAAGGGAAAGCAGGATAGGAGTAGCTGTGAATAGTGACTCTGTCTCCCTCAAGGCAAAGAAAATGTTCATCTGTCCAGATCTACCACAGTTATTGCTGCTTTGTTCCAGCAAATGGGTACAAAGGCCAAAGAGTACATCTGAATTTAAAGTCCCTCTTGTTAGGCAAACGCATAAGAGAATTCAATTAATACTGAATGTGCAGTCTTGGCTCTAGCATTCAGATGGTTCATAATTTTTAACTATAAAGATTACCCTTTATGATAAGTGGATATCTAAGTAATACTATGTCCCTCTCTATATATGTATTTCTACTCTTGGGCTGCTAAACTTTTTTTTCCCCTGGAATATATTTTTAACAAGAAATAGACTTCCTACCTAGTGTGTTGATTACTGAAAAGATAAAAGAAAAACTGAGAATTAATTTGGCTTAAAAACAATGCTTAGATTTCCTTCACTCTTTTGTTAAGCGTGTTTTGTTTAGCTTTTAAAAGAAGAGGCATTCCACCCATCCCTTCTTTTACTATTCTGGTAGATATCATTGACATATATTGGCTTTGCAATTTTTTTATTCAAGAAAAACAAAAAAGGGGAAAATCAGAGGGGGAGGGGAAGAGGAAACAATAAAATTTTGGTATTTCCCACGAAAACAAAATTACCTCTCCAGCCAGCTGAAACAGGCACCTAGGAACATGCTGATGCTTTTTAAATTGTAGTAGATAGATGTACTTAATCACCACTTTAAGTAGAAAATGGGCACCAAGGGAATTTTTCATAGGGTGATTTAGCTGTACGCAAATCTGTTGTGCAGTGTTGTACCAAGGCACCCAGGAGCTGAGCACTGTGTAGAGCTTATCAAGGGATTATGTAACACTGAAAATTTAAAAGACAGGACAAGGCTAGGTGTAGGTGGGGCATAATATCCTGATCACTATATCCACTGGTGTAGACAGATAGATAAATATGTAGATAAAACTTGCCACAGCAATGTTCAAGCAAAGTGCACCACAGGCAAGGAATTGAAGAGAAACTCCCAGAAGACACNTTGTCAGAGAATGTTGTTGTCTTGAAAAGAAAGAATCAAAAATCAAATAGTGTTTCTTCTTACATTTGTTTATTTAGAGATGCTATCAGTATGGTCTGTCCCATGACATGTGTAAACATGCTGTTCTCCTCTTCTAGAAACAAAAAGCTCCTCTTTAGAATGAGTTTCACTACAAAAAATTATCAATTCTGAAACTCAGAATCAGCTTATTCTTTGAACTACCTGTCTGAAGAGATGCTTGTTGGAAACGTGCCCCAAGAAACTTCCAAAAGTACTTACTGATACCTTGCATCTACTAGGTTTTTACTTTTTCAAAGCACAGTCCAAACCTTCGCAGCTAACATTAATTACATTTCTACTTGTAAATTTGCACCATTTCAGGGTACAAAAGCTCATACAGCCTGATTTCTGTTAAACTCTGAACTATGGGATTTGCAAACCTGTAATGAAAGTACTTTTTTGGTTACCCAGATAACACAATCCTGTTATTGAACTTCGGAGTTCAGCTGAAGTGTTTCTAAGAGGCTGTTGGCTTGTTTGGCACCACACTGCCTTTCACAGGTTGAAGCTCCAACCAAAAGCTTCTGAACAAGCACAGGCATGCTTGTCTTGCCAGAATTGCTCCCAGAGACTTGAAAGTTTCCCATTAAATGCAGTGCTCTTTTCACCTGACCTACCTGCAGACTAGATGTATAAATAGTTCAAAGATATCTATTTCATCAGTGTTGAATAACGTTAAAAACATGGAATAATGACAGAATGTCTGTAAAAGGAAGGAAAATAAAATGAAGTAGAAAAGAAAGAGAAAAATGAATAATGAGATAGGAGAAAGTAATGACAAGAATGAGAGAAAACGAAAGGGAGACCATGGCGCTGTATCACTGGATGGGTAATCTAATGAAATTTTGTTTGATATAAAATGCGAAAGGTCATCTTCAGGCAGTATGTAACAGAATGTGAGAAGGACTGATGACACTCTCCAAGAGTAAATTCAATCTACATGTAAAATTTGACTTATGCATGGTTAGAAGTCTTTTTTTTCCCTTAAAGATATTCATTACACTAAAGATCACTAGTTGCAGGAGAAGAAAGAAACCTCAGAGGACAAATGATTTTTCAATGCCAAAAGTGGGATGAAGTATGAAGGATGAGTGTGATGTTTGCTTTAACTTCAAGCGCAAAGATTTGGATGTTAGTCCAGGACTCTTGATTCCAGTGAACTGAGGGGGGGAACTTAAATAAAAAGGTCACATTGCAGAATTCTTGAAATACTACCTCTGCTCTAGCTGACACAGTTTATAATAATGATGAAATCAAGCATTCTTTTAAAAATTAAACTGTACAAATAGAGTAAAAGTTTGTGTGAATAATAACTGAGAATCATTTCAGGTAGAAAGCTGCCTTCCTAGTGTCTTGCTGTCAACGTGTTCCTGAATTGCTGCTGGTTTTTTTTTTGTTTGTTTGTTTTTTAATAAGTTTGTTCTTGCTTGGTTGCTGAGTGAAAGACATACACTAACAGAGAAGATAGTGAAACACACTATATGGAAAGGGCTATCAAACACACGTTGAGCAAACAAGAAAATTATCTGTGGCATTTGCAGTTATCATAAGACTACTTTTCACAGAAGTAGGTAGAGCAATTTCAAACAGAAGTGCGATTTCAGAGTTACCACTGTCCCTTTTATTTCTGTAAGGGGTTCACTCAAAAAGACGCGCTCTGCAGGACCGAGTAGAAAAGGCTTCGATTAGGGATGTACAGTATGTGACTAAAGGATTTGTTAACCTTAGCGCTTCAAAGCACACTTGAAAATAAGATTCAAATGGGCTCTTTCTTTTGTGGTTCTGTAGTGATAAACGAGTTCTCCATGCACCAATGCTCACGATTACTGCCTCTCCAATGTAGTGACTCTGGATGAACACTAGATCAGTCTAAGTAATGTCCAGCACATTTCATCCATACTAAATAATGTATGACTTGGCAGGCCTCTCCATTTTGCTTAGGAAAGAGCTACAACTCTAGTCATAGTTTTTCCAGGTTATATCATCAATCTTCAGGTACTCCAAAGAACTTTCAAGCTTTTACCAGTAAAGAAGGGAAGGGGAAGCCCAATGGGTAATTGTTTTTGTTTATTTGTTGTTGTTTTGTTGTTTTATTAAAAAGGAGGGAATATAAAGTTAAAGAATAGTTTACTTTAAGGTTCACTCATAAAATGAGTTTCAAAACCATTACACGTGAATTTCTTTAAGAAGCTTACATCCTAACGATCAGTTTATGAATTAGTTGAATAATTCATAACATGCCCTTAGAATCAATACCTTTAAATGTAACTGTGGGTAACATCACTCATATGATTCAGTCCAACATACCAAGTAGAACTATTCAAATACTCAGTTATTCACAGGCATAACTACTTAGCATACCCTTTGCTGTTCGTGGTTGAAGTTAAGTGAGTACCCATTTTGCCACTGGACACCACCAAATACATTATTTTTAGGGTTATTCTGATTCTTAAAACAGTGCATCATTAACAGTGATAGTTATGGATATTTATTCTTCCTCAAGAGTGATCACATTCTACAAAGGTACTGGAAAGTCTCTCCCCTTCAAAGTTTGCATAAGCCATCACTTTAACTTCTTGTCTAGTCCTGGTGACTTACCACTTGAATCAGGACTCCCTAACATGACAGCTTCTTTTTCCTCCTAAAGAGCTGACTGACGAGTCTTTCTGTTTAAGTAAAAAAAAGTTAAAGCCTAAAAATTTAGAGGCTCACTGCTGCTTGTTAATGCTGCTGTTTTATCTATGCCCCTTGGACAGCTTAGTTTAGTCACTCTATCTGACTGACTTATTATTTTCTATTCTCTTCTACAGAGAAGGATTTACTTGTGGTTATACACATGCACTAGTACACCTTTGTCAGTACTCTGCAGGAAAATGAACTCTAACTTTGTAGTAAACACATTGGCAACATCTGGGAAACATTTGCATTGTTTTTTCTTAGTGTTACATGTATCTTGCATGCATCTGAATAATATGAATTTACTTCAGTTTATGTAAGACAAGGGTCTCCATGTATTTGCAGTAATATTCTAAGGAAGAATACAAGAAGTAATGGTGGAATTAAGAAAAAAAAATATCTGGGCAATGAATGAGGCTCTATCTAGTCTAGAATAGTTAATCTAGTTTTCTTTCTGTAAAGAAAGGGATGATAATTTCTAGAGAAGCAATTTAGGCGAATTAGGCTCAAGCACATTAGCTTTTTACCTAGTCTTAGTAAACATACTTAGAAGAAGACAGTAGGTACAGACAGAGAAATCAAACATAAATGTGCTAAGAGAATAGTTTGTTTCTGTTGGGAAAGAGGAGTTGGCATTAGAGTTTGAAAAATCTTTACAAAGATACTATGAAGGTCCACTGAATCAAGGAATCACAGAATGATTTGGCTTGGAAGTCCTTAAAGATCATCTAGTTTCAAACCCCTGCCATGGGCAGGGGCACCTTCCACTAGATCATGTTCCTCAAATCACCATCCAAACTGGTCTTAAACACTCCAGAGTTAGGACATCTACAGCTTCTCCAGTCAACCTGTTCCTGTGCCTCATCACCCTCATAGTAAAGAATTTCTCCCTAATATCTACCTACGTCTTTTAGTTTTCCCTTTTCCTAGCACTACACTCTCTGGTAAAGTGCTCCTCTCCAGCTTTCTTGTGATCTCCTTTTAGGTACTGGAACGTGTCTGTATGGCCTTCTCTTCTCTAGTTGAATAACTCCAGCTCTCTCAGCCTGTCTTCATAGGACAGGTGTTCCACAGAATCATAGGTTAAATTGGAAAGGACCTCACAGCCCACCCCCTGCCATGGGCAGGGCTGCCCCCCACCAGCTCAGGCTGCCCAGGGCCTCATTCAACCTGGCCTTGAGTGCCTTCTCTGGGCAACTGTGCCAGCATCTCACTGCCCGCTGAGTAAAGAGTTCATTCCTGACACCTAACCTAAATCTCCCCTCTTTTTACTTTAAAGTCATTTCTCCCATCCTATCACTATCAGACACAGTACTCCAGGTGGGATCTCAGGAGAGCAGAGGGGGACAGTCACCTCCCTCAACCTGCTGGTCGTGCTGTTTTTGATGCAGCCCAGTATACAGTTGGCCCAGTGCAAACAATACTGCTGGTAAACAGAGGAAGCCTGGAAAGAAAAACAAAGACCCAAAGAGGAGAACAGTGTTTTGCCAGGTTGCAGTATAAGCCGTATCTTAAATGGGAACAGAACCAAAGCCTTTTGGCAGCTGTCTCAAACATTAAACCACTCTGTTTAACAAACTTGAAAATTGTTAGTATTCCCCATTTCCCTTCAGACCTTCACTTTGGTTCTCTGGAACATGATTGTATGGCAATACAATATATAAACTTTCTCAGCTACTGAGAAATGGTGCAATAGTTTGTCCCTCAAACTGAACCAATTATTCCAACAGAAGAAGAGCAAATACGCTCTCCAGCTTGTAAGCAGGCAGAAGAATTTATGTTTTGATTCAGTTTTGGTTTCAGTGATCTTTGCTCCCACCTGGTGTGTCTAATTGACAGCTTCTTTGCAGAAGCAATATGATTCTAGGCTTTAGCTTTAAATTATATTTTTAAAACCTCACAAAGTTACAGAGGAATGATTTACTCCAAAAGGAATCAGATAAATCTAATGGAAATAGCTATTTCCACCGGTTATAATGGTGATGTAAATAGGAAGATCTCACATAGAGGACTGGCATGCAGCCACTGCTGGGGCAGAGCACAGCAGGTTTTCTCTAACCATTTCACTTACTACCTGTATTTAAAACATAGGGAAGGAGAACAGTGCTTTCAACTGGAACTGCAGGGAGCATTATGCCATCAGTAGGTGCCACATAACCTTGCAGCCTGAATGTTAACACAGGTGTCAGTAACAGCAGGAGAAGGCTTAGGTCTCTGTCACTTTCTCCATTTTGTCCCATGGAAATCCTCACAGGACAACTTTTCTTGTAAAACTCTGGAACTAAAAAGTGGCAGCAGGTCTACCACACCAGTGTGGTGGTATGCTTCAAGCTAGAGCTAATCCTATAAACAGCCCAGCACTGTCTTCACTTTTTTATGATGGAGAGCTGGCAGAAAGAATTTACAAACTGCTACACCAATCTTCATTCTCTTCAGGACATGAAAGATTTTGTTTCTTAGAAAGACATAATCTTGCTACCAATTTGTATTTGGTTTTATGTGAGTTCAGTGGGATTTTGCATGTATAAAGGTGAAATAGCATAGGCAAAATTATCTGAAAGGATGGCTCTGTCTGTGTAGAAGTGAGGGAATCCCGGCTCATGTGTATGGGCAGAAAGCATGGGGAAGGCATCCTGGTTCACTTTCATAGTGGATAAAGAGCAAAACAGCATGGAGGTAAATTAGGTGCTTGTGGGAAATTGGAGGAATGATTAAAAAGGTACAAAAATACAGTCTTTTCCTGATGAAGTTCCTAGATAGCATGCATATCTATTTTTTGTATCAACTCACTGCATTCTCTATAGGTTCAGCAGAAAACAGGAGACTGAGCCTTAAACTGCATCAGCTAAGCTTATATCTGTTCTCCAGTGTTCTATACAAGAGTAAAAACATCCCCCTACACCTGTTTTTCTTCTCACTTCAATACAACATTGCAGTGCAAAAGGATCTAGAACATGGCTGTTAATTTCTATCAGGAAAGTTTAGGTAAAAATTGGCTCAGAAGCCCCTATTTTAAGCTTGAATACATATACTCCTATAAAACCACAAGTTTCCAATCTCAAAGCAGCAATTTTAAAGAAGGCTCATCCTTCCCTAACAGATGGATTTGGTTTAGTTTGCTCTCTTCTACTGCAGTCTTTTAGATTAGATCATTAAAGAGCTGTGGCCCTATCTCTTCTACATAAACATTAAAGACCACACAACCTTTCTATAAAATAAGGACTGTCAAAACCTCCTATTCATAAAGTTTTCCCTGCTTGCCCTGCTTTGCTCTCACTGATAGCAAATCTGCTATCAGTACTATCATATACTCTATATATGGTTTTTATGAAGCACTTTGGGATACTTCAAAATGAAATTCTTAATAAAAATATAAATTATTATTATTGTAAAAACATGTGGGCCCACTGTGCTGTGCAACATTCTCAGGAGCAACATTCTTTCAAACTGGGATTTGAAAAACAGCATAGAATTTAGCTTGAATCAAGTGGTATTATGTATTTAGTCATTTATCGAAGCCACTTGGTAGAAGTTGAGGAAAACATTAGTTAATCTTATTCACAAGGGGATTCTTGCTTGTGCAGAAATGCTATTTTTTCCCCATTTTTCATTTCCCTTCACTCTCAAAGACCTGTATTGTTTCAGCTTGGAGCAAGAACATTTTCTGCTAGCAACAGTATATGAACCAGTCAAAAAAGGCTGCTTAAATTCACCATAGGATATTCCATGAACGGAAAGGAGTACCCAGGAAAAATAAGTAGCATCCACAGCATGAGATATCTGCCTCAATAGGTCTGAATTTAATTCCCCTCTGAAGCAGTGAATTAGCAATACCTTGGTCCTTAAGTCCAACCATTAAATGTTTTAGTCTGGGCTTTAGGAGAGTATTTTTCCCCAAAAAAGCAACAACGCCAACTCTTTTGGATTGCTGAAATAGCTTAGGTCAAACTTTCCGGTACACGTGGTGCACATGAAAGGTGAAAATTAGACACTTTGCAAATAGAAATTAACTGCTGATGAAGTATCTAGTGGCAGCATCAGCTATTTATTGTTAGGATAGCCTGAGATACACAACAGCTGACCGAGAGGACCTCCCATGGGGGTCCATGGGACTTCTACATTTCCAAGGTACAGCAATGGCACGTTGTTACAGGAATTCTTTTTGTCTTTGTTTTATAGTTATTTGCCCTTCTGAAGTTATACATATTTTGTTTAGGTTTTTTTTTTCAGCACAGTCCATATGAGGCAGGATTTATCTGTCTTCAGAGAACCCCACTCCAAGTAGATATTTTCTACAATACTTTTTTCTTCTGTGGAAACTTTGCAATAGTCTGTATTCACTAGTATCAAAGCAAACAGAAATTCCTCACACCTGAAAACCCCAGAATTGATTCATAATATTTTTCACTTCACTAGACACATGCCGCCCCATTCAGATATTCATCATAGTGATGACGCATCTTATTAGAGAGTTTGACTCATGAACCAGCTCCCTTCCCACTTGTGATCACATAGCATCTCACTGGCAACTGTAGCAATTGTAATATTAGGCATGTATTTAGAGTAGTTTTTTACTGAGAGCTTTATTTAGAGAGCTTTTTACTGTCATTTTCCATCCTGAACCAAGGTTAAGAGACAATATCAATCAGCCAATTGGCCCATTATGATAACCGACTAGTTATTTGTCAACTACGTCTGGTTCATATGAGATTCCAAAGAATAAGGAAACAATAACCTTACCCAGTGTATGGATTTGTATCTAGAATCTTTGGAAAGTGCTTTAAGGGGCCTACATTTCCAGGGAGCACCAACATGAGGCCAATTCTCAGCATCATTTGGTACTGATTTTTTTTGTTGTCGTTGTTAGAATGGCTGACTATCAGACTAACAGGAAAGGACTTCATTGTATGGAAAGTAGTGATCACTTTGAATAGTTGGGAGTGAAATTTGACTCAGGAAATCTGTGTTGCATTTCCGGCCTCTGATGTGGCAGAGCAACACATCCTAAGTCAATCCTTAAAAAGATAAGAGGCAGAAGTTATCAGATGCAGAGAATACCAGAACAAAAAACAGAACAGAAATCCCACTATTCTGGTAGATTGCAGTACTCTATGGCATCAGTATTTCCTCAGATAAAGGTGAGAGCTCTATGTCCATAAGCTTTCAATAGATTTTTCTTCCATAAATTCAGGAATTTAGGTTTGGGGATGGAATTGGCTAGAACTGCCAGTTTTCAGAAACAGAAATATTTCTTTGCTCTTCTACAAATACTTAGTTAAATAAGAACTAACAAGAGAAAGAAAAAAAAAAACAACACACAAATAGTATAGAACAGTCACCTGCAGTTACACGGCACATGTCATCTAAAAATTTCAAAGTTCTGTTCAGAAGAAAGCAGTTGTTATCCCTTCTGTGCAGATAGGCAAAATGAGCAACATAAATATACAGATAATGACCAGAAGTTGTGTAGTTATTACATAATAGAACTTGGCATTTATTTCAGAACTCAGAAAGTGGGAGTTTTTAGGTAAACAATAAAACCATGAAACAAAAATCCTAATATTTCAGAGCTTATGTTGATAGTGGGGAAGAGTGGAAGGATTCCTAGACCCTTTTGTGTCCATTTCAGTGTGAGAGACAAACAGACACTACCACTGCTTCATGCTTTCCTGGTTCTCATGCAAAATAAATCCAGATATGCAACACGGGAAGCGGACACTATATTCACTAGCGGATTTGAATCTGGACAGTCAGAAACCAGGCTGAGGAGTTTCTCATGATTTTCACTACTGGCATAGGTACCAGCTGCAAATGCTCAGCAGAAAATATTTGAGGCCAGATAATAGGAGAGAAGGGGAAATATAAAAATTACTTGCAATATTTTTTAAAGGAAATGCTTTTTGAAAAACGATACAATAATTAAGAATTATAGTTAGCCATTTCAAATTGAAATATAATTTTACATTTTCATTTTTCCAAGAAAAGTTACCAAAAAAAAAAAAAAAGAAAAAACACACATAATTTGAAGTAAGGCGTGAAAATTTTCATTTTGTTTCAATTTTATTTTAACTATAGAACTGTTTTTAAAAATATGCCTGAGACTTTTTGCCCAGTGCCTGGGTTTGATCACTGAATGAAAAAAAATCTTATTGTTTGCCCCGTTATGTTAATGAGTCCCAGCCCAACGAGCTTGCCTTTAAATCACACAACCTCTTCATTAGTCTCAGAATGCTGGAAAACCTTTAATTCTTATGCTTCTTAGCAGAATTTGAAAGGAAGACTTTTTGTTTAAGACACAATCAAAATTTTGGTTATTTCTACAGTACCTTTCTATGTCATATATGTAACAGCAGTATCAGCAGGAAATCAGTTTGACAGACACAAATGTTGCATGTTCAGTGGTTCACCAAATTGCACCAACCATGCTATCACAATGGCCATTCTGGTTCTACAGTAAATCAAGGACACCTAATGTGGCCTAATTAGGACAGCTATACACAGTGAAGTAATACTGTCTTAAATCAGGTTTGAGGTGTCATTCATCAAGTCACTTAAGAACTGTGCTAAGCGGATGGACTTTCACACAGTTTTGTAGGCATTCATGTATTTGAATGCTTTGAAAAAGAAGGAACTAAATGTATTCAGTTATCTTTAAAAAAAATCAGTGGGCTTTTTTTGTTGTTGTTAGTAGTTTTTCCTTCTTTTTTCCTTCTTTTTCTGGGGGGGGGGGGAGAGGCCTGCTTTCAAGTGGCATTTTAAGTACTATATTTAAGTCTCAAGTTTCCATTATGCCAAAAATATAATTCTTGAGATTTGGCCATACTGTTTGCTTTTTGTTGGGTAAGGTGAAGCAAAAAAGGAAAAGTTTTTTTGTTTTCCCCTCACCCTTGAAGTGTTCTTCTATAAAAAATTCCATCAGTGAGGACCACAGTGCACAGTGGTTGGTATTGGTGATAAAGATTACATCTTTAAAAAACAGAAGATATAAGATACATCATTAATGCAGGAGCTTTAAAAGCAAGGAAGCAGAAATGAGCTTTCAGAATAGAAGGGCGCTTTTTTTTATTATTCCTGCTGAACAGTAATTGTGCATTTCCCTTCTCTTCCTCTCTATTTCGCTTTTTAATACTGTTTTATAGACAGGACTCGAGAAAGTTTTCTCAACTTATGATTACTTTAGTCCAAAGTGCTGCTGACTGGCATCTCAGGCATTTCTGCAGCACTGAAGTGCTTTCAAAATTCCATCCACACACATCCTCACAACAACAAAACAGAAACTCTATAAAAGTATGAAGAAAGGGACAAAACTAAACCTTTAGCTTCACATGGGGTATTATTTTTAGTTGTTTTTGCAGCAGAGCTGTAAATGGCCTAGTGAGATCTGATAAATGTCTTATTATAAACTTGAACATCGACTGATGATGAAAAAAATATGATGAAACTTGTGACTGAGAGAAAAGTAAAAGGGTATCAATGACTGGCAGTTCCCATTTCTTTACAAGTGTTACATTTCAGTCCCCTGCCACTACCACATGTTTCCTGTTCACAGATAATTTGTACAACATATTTTATCATTCAGTTTTAGACACAGTTGAAAGGCTTTTGCCTAAGGCTTGGAACACTTTGAAAATTGTATACCATTTGCAAGGCTTTCTTCTGCTTCACTGTGCAATTAGGTGACTGCCTTTCTGCAGACACTGGATTTATCATATGTGGAATTGGTTTTTTTCACCAAGGTGAACTGGGAACAAAAATGCAAGTAGTTTTTCAGCAACCCACAGACAAGGGATTAGTGTACGGGCACAAAGCTTGTAGGCTGCCTGTCAGTTCCAAACTGGATGCCGTTCCTTCACAGAAGGAGTATTGTGAGCCACGATTTCAAACAAAAATGCTCTCACTGTCCCCACACTTGTATACCCTGTATATACGTGATTCAAACTTCCACGGTGCAAGAAAGCCACCGGATCAGAATACATCTTTTTTTCTAATTTGCTAACACGACTCTTTATAGCACTGTTTGTTCTTTCCTCCCTTCCTTTGCTCCCTCCTCACGCCACCCCCTGCTCCGTCTTGACTAAACTTTGCTCTCTCCTGAAGAAGTGTGAAGACACTGATGTGCTAAGAGCTTCCCCTGCTGGAAGTTCCTAGCAAAAGGTGCTGTAGCCAAGTAGGGATGGATCTGGGACTAGCTCCCAGTTCAGCTAATTTATGTGCTCAGTTCCTGTCGAACAGAGAGTACATAATGTGACTCGAGATGCTGATTAAATTTCATGTGTATTTCTATGTTCTAAATAAACCAAATTTTAAAGTCAGATTTGAGAGATGGTAGCTTATAAACCTCATTACAGCAGTTTGTATTTTTCCACTGAATTATGTGAGGGAAAGGGAGACAAATTCAGCCCTTTTGTATAATGTAATTACGTGCTTTTACAAGGTCATCTTCCTTTCCAGTAGAGAATTCGGAGTATTTCTTGAAAGTTAAATTTTATCTGTAAGAAATGTATCATTGTTTAATGAAAATGGAATTGTGAGTTCATTATTTGCTTTTGCGGGCATCCTACTTGATGAAACAATGTGTGTGTAAGTGCATAAGTCAGATGCTAGGAACTCTGGCACTTTATGGCATGGTCTCATCTGAATAAAAGCTTGTTTTCTCAGACTACAAGCAATACTTGCCAAACTATATGAATTCTCTCTTCCAAGAACTTCGGAAGAGCTGAATTTTTGAAATCCAAACAAATAGAATTTTAATCAATTTTTCAAGCTATCCATATCAGAAATATCCAGCAGCAAATTCCTCCGCTTCTTGAAGGCTATATTTTAAAATAATAGTATTTTTTTTAGATAGTGTAAGCTCAAGAATATACTTCTAGTAGAAGTGGGAAATATGGCCAAGATCTCCTTGCACAGTATGACCTGACTTGCACGATCGTCTTGGCCATGGTGCCAGTTTTCTGCCTCCTCACAGACCAGCAATGTGACACTGGACTAAATAATTTCAGTGGTCAGCCCATTTCTGTTGATTTCATTTGACTGTAATGCTTTTTAGCCATGGACTGGCTACCTAGTTTATGAATACTCCAGAGCTCTGAAGTAGGGGGTATGGAGGCTGGGTTAGTATGGCTGGGTTAGAAGCCCCTGAACTGGTTTTCCTTGACCAGCAAGCATTTGCAGTAGGGTTGTGGCAATTTAAGAGGCTACTCAGAAGTCTCCCCTCTGCCAAAGCATCTCTTCCCCAACCTGAGTCACTGGAATGGATTTAGGGACTTATTTTGCATCCTACTGAATTTTAGTCATTTTGGACAGTATAAAAGAAATGCCACGCTCTCAAGCTGCATCCCAAGGAAGGCCAAGTCATAGCAGATCTGGCTTTTTGTGCGCGCATGAGTCAGCGAATATTTGAAGAGCTCCAGATCTCCCATCATCTGATCACATGTAAATACACAAGTATGGAAAGCTTCTAAACGAAGCTCCCTTTCAATCCTCACAAAATCCCTTAGGCCCAGCCAGCAACCTGAACTTGANCCTTTTTTTTTCTCTTTACTGAATATTTATTGTGTTAGAAGCGTCATCGCAAAACCTGAGGACAGAGACCACTGCAAGCCCAGGCCTTTAGGGGATGTAATTTGTAATGTTTCACATCTCTAACATGAACCCCACTGAGCTTTTCATCACATGCTAGTTAGTAGATAATTTGTATTTGTGGACTAAAAGCAATACTGCTGTAAAGTATATAAGCATAAGGAATTTTTTATAAACAAACCAAAGGTTTAAATAAATTGTAGCTTCCTATATTCATAGAGCCAGTAGTATGAACCATAAAAAAGCCTACATTAAGATATTGTCTGTCATTCTCCAGGTATATGCATCAATTTCTATCATACTCATAATGGCTCAGTAGTATACCAGTAAGGTATCTACAGTAAAACTATGCTAAGTCAAGCTTCCAGGATGTGATGAAATGTATACTCATATTGTTGAACTCCTTTGCTTGGGGACAGGCGGCTGTTGGTACAGAAAGGTTCCCAAGTACTACCCTAGGCAGATGAGAAGTTGGTATGGTGATAGGGAACAACAGAAAAGAAACAGAATGGAAGTGCATTACAGAAACACAATGTGGCAGCCATTTCATTAGGAGTGATGAGAACTTTGAGTGCAATTCAGATGAAGCAAGATAGCTTTGGATATTTGATATTTAGACCAAGATTTACCAAAGGTCTGAGATTGTGCCCTGGTTGGTCCCTCCATAGTCCCTCACCATCTACACATACCAGAGACCTCCTGTAGAGGTGACTGAAAGGGACTCACTGCAAAGTACTGCTAAGATCGATCAGTTGGAGTGTGCTAGGCATCCAAGCATATCTGTAGACATCTAAAATTCATTATTAAGCTGGGAGAAACTATTCCAGAAAGTGAGTCATCTTACATGGGGTAAACTGATCTCCAGAGGTACGTATCCTTCTACATCAACTGTACTGAAGTGTCATATAAACATCGATCTGGAAGTGCACGTGGAAACAAATTAAACCAATGATTCTTGTTAGGTTTTGCACCAAATGTTGAGCTCTATGTATATCGCCGGGTGTGAAAGCTGACTCCCAAAACCAACAGCTGAAAACTCAAGTGTTTTAGTCCTCTTTTCACATTGTTAATATATTTTCCATCTCTCATTTTTCTGAAGGAAAATGCAAGCAAGTCTCTTTCTCAATTCCTCAATTTGTCATCTTAAAATCAGAGTGTAATAATCTTTTTCTTTTCCCCCACTGTCCTTCGTCCTTCATGTGCGTCCTTTGTGCATTGTAAGTCTCTGGGACTATCTTTACTATACGGCAAAGGAGATCCTAATTAGGTGTCTATGTAATACATGGGAATAATGACAATTAATACAGTAGTTCATTAGATTTACCGAGTTCTGTCCTGTTAGCTGATATGAAAGAGTTTCTTTAAAAATGCATTGAAGTCAAAGTTATTTTTGTCTGTGCTTTTTGATGTTGCATTTGGTCATTTCTGCAATGCAATCTGTGAGAAGACTTGCATCTGGCTGGCTTGTGCTCTGAGCCAAAAGTATAGACTCAAGCCCAAGACAGTAAGTCCTATTGAGAGTTAGGATATCCTGATATAGGCACAGTGTAGCATTTTTATGACCACATGGTATGAGGTGCCATGAAAATCAGGAGGAGCACAGAGTCCGTTTGCACAGAATAACAAACCAAGTTGTGTGCTCAAGGAAGGATACGTCCCTGAGCAGTGTGACACGGTGATACCTCTCAGTTGAGTGTTACTTTTCATGGGCATTATCCTGTAGGGATTCACTTCAAGTTACAGAACTTTTATTGAAAACCACATAATTTTCAGTGTCTGTTGGCTGAGGTGGACAAAGTGGAGGAGCACAGGAAAATTACTTAGCACAGGTCCAGACACTTTATCATTTACATATACTCATATAATATATTTTTTATTTTCTGCTCATACACAATGGCAATGAAACTGCAGGTATATATATAGAATACAATGTGTTGCTAGTGACAAACCATTAATAATAGTATAAAAGAGTATGAAATTTTACACTATACCTGTACTCATTTTCTGGTTGAAATAAATAGCAAGTGTGTGACATAATATTGTAATACTGCATATACTGAGCTTTAATACATCAAGACATATGCATTTATTGTAATAAAAAGCAGGAGAACAAACAAACAAAAAAAGATTCCAAGACTTTTGGGAAGGGATGTAAATTCATATGCCTCAGGGCATAGAACAGTCTATGGATTAGAAGGAAATTTTCTCTGTGGGCAAGTTGTCTCTGTCACAGCCTAATGCAGAGTTTCTGGCATACTCATCTGAAGCTACCCAATTTTATAAACAGTTTACTGAGGGAGGTGGACTGCTTGTCTGATCAAGTATGTCCTCTGTGTATATACATGAAAAATGAGAGGTCTTATATATTATTCCTGCTATGAGCAGTTTTGTCTGCTGTAACTCTGCCCTCGATACTTTCCAAAATGTAAATTACACCAAACAGTGGCTAATGTTTCCCTTTCTATATTCATTCCCTTTTTCCTATTTCTCTCTCTTTTGCAGGGGGCTGTAAAATGCCATCTCCTTACACTGCAGGCAGGCACTGTACTAGGGAATAACCCCCACAGCACAGCAGAGTGCTTTCATAACCTGCTGGTAGCACTATAGAAACAGAAACATTGATAGGCCATAAATCTCTGCTAGCTCCCCTCCTAGCACTGGTTGTTACAGCTGAGGGTCCTCTTCACCTGCCTGCTTAGGTTGCAGGGATTTTCATGAAAGGGAGGTGTAAGTGATTAAAGCTCACTACCTGAGCTCCATCACAGTGGATTTGAGCCACTGCCTCAGTACAGGGCAAGCTGCATTTTTCCAACTTGCTTTGCATGGGCTTTTTAGGCAAGGGAGCTGTATGCAATGCTACCATGCATGCACATCCTCCACTGAGACCTAGTCACACACACCTCATGCTTCCTCATCCCCAGGAGGACTTGATCCCGAGCAGGAAATGCAGAAGAAAGGCATCCCCCAGCCCTACAGGGAGGGTGGATGTTACAAAACATGAGAATCAGCCTTCCTCTCAGAGGGGTCTCTGCTGTGACAGGGGTGCTGCTCCTCCAAAAGGATGGGGGAGTGGAGGTGCTGGGGAATCAGCGCTGCTGATGGACATTTGGTGCTATATTTACTGCTTTGATTTCGGGCCTCTCAGTGTGAAGTCAGTGAAAGCTGCAGGAACCCAGCATGTTGGAAAATCAGACCCAGCTTGTCTTAAATTGACTATCCAGAGCAAAAAGCCTCTCTGGAAAAAAAATTATGCCATTTCTGTATATACAGGTATGGAGTTTTTTTGTTTGTTTTCTTTTTTTAAAAAAAAGGTATAGCAGCACTTTCCCAGGTCAATCTTTTTGTTACATCTATTTTTTTCTGTAAATACAAAATACTATTTTTTGTATTGCTGCTTGGTACATTCCAAATTGCTGTATTTCAGATTTTTCTGGGTTTACCTGCATGGAGGATGTGCAAAACACCCTTTATTGGATTTTCCTTCCATGCTCCACACCACATCTCCTAATGGTTCGGCTGTGGTGAGGGTGAGACATGTCAGCGAGGGTTAGTGTACAGCCTGCCCCAAGTCCCTAGGTCCTTAAACCACAGGAGTTGAGTTGGTTATGGGCTATCCTTGGGGCCTTCGCTAAGCTATAGACTGTCTCTTTCCACAGAACCCAGCCAGCTAGAGGTACTTCTTGGCCCAGGGCAATTTCCACAGCAGGACTAACTTTTGGAACACTGAGAGATGTCATCAGTGCTGCTAGTTCAGGTTTGGGAACTCCTGGATTACAGGACAACTAACACACAGTTAAGCTAGCTGTGGCAGGAAGATTTAAAAAAATAATAATAATAAAAAATAAAAAATAAAAATAAAAATAAAAAGGAAGAAAAAAAGAAAGCAAAACAAAAGCATATGAGCCTGTGCTAAAATTGTCCTTTGACTTGGGACATTTCAATTTTAAGTCAAAGTGAATACTGTGGGAACTCAGAATTTTTACAGAGCAAACCCCAGTGCTTCAAATTGACCACCCAAAGTCAGAAGCTGCGTCTGACCTTTTTTGTTCTTATTTTTTGTATGAATTATTAAACTGCCATGAATTACCCATTCATCTTCAGGCTTCTAAACTGAATCTGAAAGACTGTACATTCTGTATGATACAGAAAATTGAGATTATGCAGATGGAAAATGCTTCCCTGCTGCAGTTTTCTCATAAGATGTCTTGCAAATGCTGAGGATCCAGCCCCTGCGTGGAATGCAGCTGGGTGTTATTCAAGCACTTCTTGAGGGATGGTACAGGGACATGTTATATGCATGGAAATAGGAGTATATGAGGTTTCCATCGAGAAGCAATAAATCCAGGAAGCACTGCTCACAGGAAGGTGTGGTGCTCCTTTCAGCAGTAATATTAATGCTAGCCAATTTGTTTGAATGACAGTGCCTAAGCATTTCATGATTGCTCCCCCCCCACATCCCCAAGAGCTTCTATGGAGACTGACTAATGCCTCTGTTAGGATTAGTAATATGTAGTTTAACAACCCAACACTAAAATCTTCAGGGGCCTTCCTCCAAAATTCTTGCAGCCATTTTGCTGATGACCGAAGTATACTGAATCTGTTATTAAGTAATATCCATTAATTCAATAATCCATCAGAAATCAGGACTCTAAGCAGCTTTCTACATTAGCTCTTACAGATTTCTCTGAAACTTTACCACATGACACCTTTCAATCTCAGCAAGCTGCTCCAGGTCAGCAAGTAAAAGGCAGTAACAAAGCAGAGCAAAACATGTAACAAATTCAATGAGCATCTATTATCAGCCTGATTACACACTGCACCATACAGAGTCCTAATGATTTCACTGAGGCTCCATGCAGCATAAGGAGTCTCCCATGCAGATTAGTTTACAAGATCAGGGTCTCCATATGGAACACCTCCTCCCTCCGCCCCTTCCCGTTCTGTAGAGAACAGTGTAAAACAAAGGTCTGCCTTCTTGCTTATTTGCAAGGTTTTAGTGGTCTGTAGTCACGTGCGATGACTTAAACAGTAATAACTAAACAAAAATATCTCAGTGCTATTTCAAACCTGTCGGTTTTTCTTAGCTGGGTTACTCACTGTAACCTCCTCTGCCCAGTCACCTCTCCAGTAGCCATTTTGATGCACTCTGCCACAGTGTACTGTATAGATGCTTAAACTCATAGTGCTCCGTTCCCAGGAATAGCTTCATGGAGTGAAAGCTCTGAGTGTGTAATACTGCGTGAAAAAAATCAAATGTCAGAAACTTCATATTGATACTTTGATCAGAAGCAACATGAGCCTGAAAGTTTTTGAACAACAAACCATTTGAGAGTGTGTAACATGCTTGTGAAAATATTCATAGCATAATTAGATAAATAACAGATCCAGTGTCTATTTTTACTTTCCCTTGATGAGAAGCTTTGCAGGAGAGACTGCTGGTAGTTAATTCTCCCTAACAACAATCTGTGTAATCACAAACCCCAATTAGCTGTGCCTGTTCTATGCTATACAAACTATTTCCTTAGCGCTTCACATCACTACTTTGTAATTAGCTTTCATCTACACGAGCTTTGACTAAAAAAATATAAAAGAGTGTAAGTGATTGTACTGCCACTCAGTATTCTGCAAAATAATCGCTAGCGATTTCAATCAGATTAATTTTATCACCCGTATTAAGGAAAATTACCTCCCTCTTCACTCTCTACAGCTGAGGGCTATTTCATTTCCTGAGATGTTCATAAAAGCATAATATAAAGCAATCTGTAATTGTAAATATCCTTCCCTAATAACTTTGAGATATTTCCTTAATACATCTGTACATTTGGAGTTTCCGTTCCATAAAATACAGTAACAAGTGCTCTATTATGTTTTAAGTGTGTGCTGTTAAGCTGGACAACTTAGTGCTGTCCTTCCTGTTTTTACATAGGGTTATATTTAACTTGCAGATAATGGGAACAAGGTTTAAAAGTGATGGAGCGGAATAATGGCGTTACAGCAATAATATATCTTGCCTTTGTGAGGAATAGAACTTTACGGCCTATTTCAGGTCAGCCAACACCAATTCCATTTTTCACAGCCTGACAACTTTCACCTTCACCCACACTCCAGGTGGGTATTAAAAACTACTTTCCAAACAAGGCTGAGGTTTGGCTGAGTCAGTGCTCTGAAACTGGGAAAAACCCTTCTAACACTTAAATCTGAGTAAAATAAGGTAAAAAAAAATAATACAAGTAGGCAACCTATAATATCTGCATTCCACTGGCTTGAGTGAAGAGCTTTTCAGGTACTTGTAGAGCAAAGCAAGATGCTCAGATGGGTCATTTAAAGGAAGTCTCTTCAGCAGTGTTTAATTTCTGCAGGGAGGATGCTGCATTAGCAGAGATTTAGCACCCATTTACAGGAAATATGAGGTGTATGCTACGACAGACACAGCAGCTCATCAGGAACAAGGTTCGTTAAGGTGCTCAGGCCACCAGCACTTTTCGTTCTGAATGTACCTGTGTATTGCAAATAAACAAATAAATAAACAAAAATAAATGAAAATTTAAAAATCCCAAAAGCCTCAGTAGCTAAGTCCATTCTCAGTTACCCATGTATGTGTTTAAACTGCAGGGCGTTCCCCCAGCATCCTCAGCTTCACAACAGTGATACAGGGTGAGTGATACAGAACGCGCGCCACTCACACCAGGATCAACGCTGCCCAAGGCCATTTGAAGCTGACCCTGCTCTTCTCAAAGCAGTCTTTAAGCCTTCGAAGGGAAAGACATCTCGTTGCCTGAGCAGCCTCATTTATATGTGCTCTGTATTTTGCTTTAGCTGGCTTATCCTTTGGCCTGTCACACTCTCCCCTTCTTTCTGCAGCTTGAGAGCTGTCTGTACACAGGAAGTCCACCTGTCATGCTGCAGAGTTGACTAACACCTGACAAAGATTGAGGTGGGAGGAAAAGCATCCCTATTGGAGAGGGGAAACCACTGCCTGCTGCAGAGCTGGAATTGCTCTCTAAAAGCAAAGCCCCAGGGGAAAAATGAGGTGCTGAGACCCCACGCAGCAAATCACAAGGGTTTCTACAGCACACTACAACACTGTGCATCCCTCAGCATTTTGAGGCTCTGTGCTATGCATGAGATTAAGAATAACACATCTTGAAATGTATCTTGAAATCTTGTGAATGTGGAGAGGATGGTTAGAGAGGTGATACCTTTTTTCAGTGTCATAGTGTCAGGATATGGAGGATGTTACAGATAAGCTCACTGGAATTAAATGTATTGTACTCACCCTTCTTTCTACAGGAGCAAGATAAACTTTCCAACCTTTTGAGCAGGCTGAGGAAGAAGCTCATTCTCATCTAGAACAACACCCTGACCACTTGCAAACAGAACTCTTTGTGGATATGGATGTGACACACCAGATAGGCTACCATAGGTTCATTTCCTTTGCTATTCACTTAAAGTGGAGGACACATACATAACTCCACTCTTTTCCACTATACATGTTTCCATGAGTGAAGTCACTGAAGACCATATTTCACACTGCACATGAGCATGACAGAGCCCTAACAACATATCATCAGATAGTGATTTTCAATTGCCTGAGGAATCCCTGTGCATGAACCCTTCCCAAGGACAGTGCCAAGGAAGCAGCCTGGAGCTGGTACATCCCCACACAGCTCAGGTATTCCCAGAAGAGCTAGTCTCTACTTCCTTTCTGCTTAAGGAGCGCCCATGGAGAGGGCAAATCAGGCAGAAACACTGAATCCCCTGGGCAAAATGAGACAGAGTCACTGTAAGAAGAAAGGCTGCATTTCATACGTCTGCAGAGAAACTCAAACACATGCTGAATTTTCAGTTTCTCACACTTTGAGTGTACCACTTCTGACAAAGCTGGATAACAAACAAAATCACCCGTTATAGTTATACAGATGTTACATCCTTGTTGTTTCATAGTGTAAGGAAATAAAGTGAAACCAGTTGAAGTTCAGAATCCATGGCAAATTCTTTTTATGTGGAATGAGGATGCAGCTAGGGCTGAAAGAACACGTGTTTTCAGTCCCAGTGAAAATTTCACTGTCTTCGTATTTGCTTTTATCCCAATTTGGAACAGAAAGTCAAACATCAACTACTGAAACTTCTGAAAATCACAAAGTTCAGAAATGTCAAAACATGCCACTTCCCTATTTCTGATCTAAAGGAAATGCTGTATATTACAAAACTGCAACACCGAGTAACAGTTTTTGAACGAAACCAAAGCATTTTATTTTAGCTCAGTTCAATATCAGTGTAAGTCCCACTGAAATGATCTTGATATCTCACAAGGGCTGACATTTAAATGTCTTAAATTTTTCACTATAAACAGTTTTTGTGAGTGTGCCACAAGGTACATCACCACACGAATCCCCACGTTCACCCTATATAGGAAATCCAGCTGCATCCTTTGAAATGTAACCCAGCTAAGGAGACGTTTGTGTACACATCTTGGCCACCAGGGTGTTAGGTACCATGACACTACAAGGCAACACAGACAACTGCTGAACAGATCTGAAACAACACGTTCATTTTAGTTTAGCAAGCCAGAGGGGGTTGAGTTGTGTTGATCCAGTCCCAAGCAAGACGATCTTTTCCACACTGCTAAGAGCTGGCAGTGTAATTGTTATACATGTCATGCTCATGCACAGCGGTCATTCTTAAAGATACTCTGTATTTAATTGGGGTAAAATACCATTCATTAGCTATATTGTAGTGTTAGTATTAATATTAATATTGTGAGTAGCTATATTGTGGATCTCTGTTACGTTATCATTATAAATTAGAATACTTGGAGTTACTTTATTGAGATAAAGTTAGTTAAGATAATGACAAGTTTTCTGACCACTATAAATACATAATGCTGTCACGTTTAAACTACTAGATAATTAATGCAGAGCCAGCTGCTACTAATATATGGCACTAAGACTTGTTAATAGAAGGCTCTAATAAAGCTGTTAATACTGATAATACCATACAGCATTTAAAACTGTTGCAAAATTTTCCTTAGGATTGTCTCCTTACTATGGACAGCTTTGTCACATTTTGGGTTTCTTTTTATAATTAACTTCTAACAGCATACATCATGTTATCTGTCACAAATAAAGTCAGACCTTGCCTCAAGGTTCCTGCAGTCTAAAAGGCAAGAACTAGTCAAGATGTGTTAGGGATGTAAACCAAGCAGGATTCATTATTTGTCTTCTAATAGGAGCCAGAGACCCAGGCAAGCACAGGAATTCATCATTGTGTGCACACTACAGACAAAGAAAAGACAGTCTTTGTCCAGAAGAGCTTTGTTTAGAATAATATATCGTAAGTATATCTTAATAAAATTGTTTTCTTCTCTCTTGCAAGCTTCTCTTTTTTCTGCTGTTCACTCAAACCCAAGAAAACTTGCAGTGGGTATGGTCATTTAAAGACCCAGTCAAAACCTCTTGAAATCTGTGGACGTTTTCAAGTGTTCTCTTAAAAACTGAAATCCAGTTACACAGTTGCCTGAGGAATATCCTACTGTAAATGAAAGGAAGGCATTCTCTATTAATTCAGATCATCTAACAATAAAGCTAACTGAAAATGAGAATAGTTCTGATCACCAGAGTCAAAAATTGGTATTCCAACAGTTTCAGAACAGAAATTGGTTTGCCTCCATTTTACTAAATTATACTGTTCAGTAGTTAGAAACTCATTTTATAAGCAAATACATACTTACCTATTTTTTAAGGCTCTGACCCGCTGCTCATCTTAATGGCTTATAACTAAGAGTGTTCCAACTGGTTGATACCATCTGTCTGAATCTGCTAGACAAAAGGGTAGTGGACTAGAAATGTGGCTCTACCTCATTTAGTTCATATTCAAGAAACTGTAACATTAGTCTTCAGTATGGAACACTGTTGAAATATTACGAAAGCCAAATGATTGTTTTTTCCTTAACAGGGAAAAACAAAACAAAACAAAACACACCAGCAACTAATTAAACAAGAATAAAGAAGAATGACATGGCAGTTTTGGATTGCATTATTCTCTAGTCTCTCCCTACGGATGGGCATTGAAATAGCTGTCTTCTAGGAATTCAAAAAGGGGCACAGAAGGGGAGAAATAGATTTCTGAGTGCCCAAGGTTAAAGCCATCTCACTAAAGTAAAGGCAAGAGGAAAGGGGAGTGAGTAGCTGGTTCCACTGCGTTGTGTCTGTGGACCAGGTTTGCAAGGCTTGTGTGTTTTAGCTGTGTATAGCCCTACGGTTAGTTCCCTTGTGAGTTCAAGGAATAAAGTCGTCCCCAGTAAGCGGAAAAGACTGTCAGTGATAGACAGAAAAATCCTATCTGCCGCAGGAAGTGTCAGAGGACCATTCAGTGCACGGATGCTAACTGCCTTCAGGCATAAGCAAAAGGCAAGTTTGTGTCAGTGACCAACATAGTTCCTGACATGACACTGAATATTAAGGATAAGAAAGATCAAGGCCTCATTTTATAGAACTCAAGGTTAATATTCTAGAAGCCAGCTTAAAGCATGGTTTTCACCCAAAGAGTTAACTTTGACTAAAACCTTTTTTAATACAAAAGGTCCAATTTACTAATGATTTGTGTCCCTGAACAAATCAACTTAATAGCACAATTTCTGGAAATATTACAAGAAGAGAGATAAGTTTCACATTCATCAAAGCAGTTTAAACCTTTTTTTTTTTTTTTTTTTTTTTTTTTTTTNTTTTTTTTTTGAGAAGCATTAAAAAGATTTAGCAGTTTAAGGGGAGATCAAGGATATTTCCACACAATTATTAGAAATTATTAAAAATTCCCTCTGCTTTTTCTAAAATGTACATTGTGGTGCCAATAGGGCAGCTCTGACAAGACTGTAGACAATGTTTTTTTTTCTTTTTTTTTTTGACATTGTTTGGAGTTGCTTTAAGGATCTACTCTGGCCATTTGGATCCACAGTTTTCTTGTTCCCTTATGAAACACATATTATTAGTACTAATTGGAAGAATAAGAAAATTATTTGTCTCAAGACACTGTTAAGTATACTTACACACCAAACTCTTACCAACCAACAAGTTGTCTTTAAAAAGATGGTGTTAGCGAGATTATTTTCTCCTCAGCAGGAGGGATGATCACAAAGTTTAGATCATGGTGAAGACTAACAAATACTTCTTTTTTTTTTTCACAAGTTAATTAAACACACTCTCAGCTGCTGCGTAACACAGCTTGTGTAGGTTTTGTAGTGCTTATCTCTCGGCAGTGCTTGTCCGTCTGGCAGTTCTGAGCACCTTCACTGAAAGAAAGCAATACAATATAATTTTCCCCCAAATCTCACATGTCCTGATTCAGGCAACACAGTTAAACACACAAAGAACACAGTTTCTATAAATCCTCTGTGATTCAGCTCTGCAACAGCCATCAAAATTAAAATTTCTTCTCAATCCAATCTAGTTAAAATTAATTAAAGGCACTTGATTTGAACCAGCTCACCATACTGTCAACCTAATCAATTTGTCTTATTCTAGATAAAATTATTCCTGCTTGCTAAAGGTATGCACGTTCTGACTTCTTCACTTGCCTTTGAATATTAATATACTACCCAGAAGTCAGATGAGAACACTTTACTTAGTCAATACTTCAGCTTTCCATGAAAATATGCAAGTCTCTTCTTACTCCTTTTCCAGCATTTCCCCACAAATGCCCATGCTTTCAGAATTTAAAACAGCAGCCATGGTAGCTGAAAGAACTGGTCTCACCATGACATAAAACTGAAACAGTCCTTCCAGGAACTCCTTCAGCATCTTGGGAGATACATGATCTGTGTGGTATAAGTAAGTGGATCTGCAGGAAAAGAGATGGGGAAAATGATCACTGAAAGAAAGAACACGCACTGCAAATGTTTAGCTTGCACAGATAAACAACCAACATCTAATGACACCATAAATCATCAGATAAAACTTTTGTCTTCTTCCACTGGATGGACTGCCAGATAATATTACAGGATAGTGATTGTACATAATACATGTCTGTATATTGAATGAAATGAGAAAATTAAAAATAATAATCTGAGAAATATTTCTAATGTACTCAAAAATGCAAGGAAGTTTCATTCTTCTCCTGTGCTTCCAGCCCTTTGTCTGCTTGCCCATATTCTCCTTTTGTTTGACAAAGAGAGCTTAGCAGGTGAAATATATACAGATACACATGTGCACAAACATACAAACATGTACACACACACACACGTATTTGAACTGAACATTCATTTTAAAGGTTACCATTCAAAGTCTGATGGACTCGTAACACGTATCTCCATGATACACATGCACTCACTCCACATTTTGGAAGGGCTTTGTTTTCATAGAAACTATTCTATCTTTCTCATCTTCCAAGAAACATTGTAAATAGGAGGGAAAAAAGAAAAAAAAAAAAAGACAAAACAAAAAGCACAGCCATGCAGCTTCTTAATAAGGCAAAGGATATACCTGGCCCAGCCAGATAGAGAAGATATAACATAAGTAAATTAAGGAAATTAGGTTCTCACCACATTATGCCTCTTCCTGTATGTTTTGTTTTGTTTTGTTTTTTTTTAAATATGAATTCCTCCATTTAGGATTAATCACTTTGAACATCTCACGACCAGTGCTAAGTAAGTAGAATCAGTTCGCTAGCGCCCTCCATTTCTACTGTAACTTTCATCAAAACATCTCAAAGGATGTTACCACAGTATAGGGCTCCTTCAGTGCCAGCCTAAGTACTAGCAGCTCTTTTCTTATGAGTAAAATCACAACTGTTTTTCATGAAGGACAGTAAAAGCAACCCGTTTGCTTTCCCCTTCTCACTTTCCATGTCATAAACATGTTTGTTCCCAGCTCTATAGCTTGCTTTAGTCAGAGAACTAAGTATGCTGAAAAGTTATCTCTGCCTTGGGGTCAGAGAAGAAAATAGTTCAGCCAAGTCAGTCTCCAGCTGTGATTCACCAAATAAGCTGCTAGCAGAACATAAGGGAACACCAGGGCTGCTGAAGCTATCACTACCGTTAACTGTCTACTTGTCTCCTTAAAATAATTCCGATCTATGATCCTGCCTCTTCTGGGGTTAGGATAAAAAATAAAATCTTTATTCACTTGCTCAAGGTCACAGGAAAAGTCAGCAGAGAGAGAGGTTACAGTCCCAGAAATCTGCTTGCTGGGTCTGCATTTTTCCAATAGATACAGCCTGTTTGAGAAAGCCCTTAAAAACTTTTCTCTGGCTTGCTTCTCAGGATATATAATTGCACATTTCTCATGGCATTTTAATCACTTCTAAAAGTACTGTCTGGAATTGCAAAGTTATTTGAAGACAAAGAAATCTCCAGCATTTGTAGTCTAAACCAGGGTGAACATGGAAGTCTGCATTGTTCACATGCACATTAACTAGGCCCTCTCCCTCCTTCTCCCTTAAACTGGATGCCAAAAGATGTATGATCCACTTTCTGAACCAGGTCACCTTTAAGAGCACAGTGACATGCCATAGAATTACTCGCCAGTCCTCACCAGAGATGTCTGCAAGTGCAAAGCCTGTGACAAAGGACTGAAATGACAGCACTTTGACTCACTTCTACATTGTGTTTGTTTAGGAAGGTCCTAGAAATTGTATTTCACCAACCACATTCGCTATCAACACACAATTATCTGGCTTAATCATGTGGAACAGTGGCAAATTCACCTGGGGCTTAAGAACTAATGACATTCTCGTCTGAGCTGCTTTAGTGAAATGGCCTAGCACCTGAAGCAGGAACAGCAAGATTGCTCAAGAAAATTTGGTTTTCTTTTTTCATTTCACAGCATAGGGGCTCTGCTCAAATCAACAAATGCTCCTGATTAAATAGCTGTGGTAGTTGACTTATTTGCACTTGTGTGTATGGCTCTGAATGTACATTGAGAATCCCTAACCTTTACAGGAAAAGAATTGTCTGTGACTTGTTTTTAATACACTGTCCTTTTGACACAGAAAATAGTCAAATAATTTGATATTTGATAAGTTTGCTATGATGAGATTTGTGTGTGGGTAACCCCAAATACAGCCCAAACTAGCACAGGGGCAACAGGGGAAAAAAAAAGAGGGGGGG
>JACDJE010000226.1:801154-835821 GCA_016647715.1 Pavo muticus
GTGCAAAGGGAAGAGAGAAAAAGAAAAGGAAAGGTACAAAAAAATCCACATCTTTCCTCACACTGAATATATTTGTATCTATTTTTGTCTGCTGCCTGGGCAGGGCCATTTAAATTCTGCTTGCTCAACAGAAATTCAGACCCTCATGTTGGCCTTCCCCCCCTTAATATACAGGAGATGAGTAGTGTTGCTGCTGACAATACCACTCTATCTCAAAAGTTTACAGGCTTGTAAGACAAGAAATTGAGTGTTCAAGCTCCTGAATGCTTCAAAAAGGAGCAAGATGGGTTGCGGGATCACCCATTCCTTTTATTTTGACTGTGGGGGAAAAAAAAAAACAACCCACAACATGAATAAAGTCTAAAAAAAAAACATCTAGAGAGATATAGCAGTTGAGAATTTCCTACTCACCTTTCATAGTCACCTTTAGTATTTCATGCTCAAGGACTTCCTGTCCTTGAGCAAAATACCCATAGACTTGCATGGACTACTACAAAACAAGGCAGCTCCAAAAAATCAGCTTGTTGTGACTACTTTGCTTCCTATGAAAATTAATTAGTATTAACTACAATACGAACATTGGCTGAGATTGATATAGAGCCAAAATTTAGTTCATATGGATAAGCTGCACAGCCACCTACTCAAAGTTAATTCTGCATTCTACTACTAATAATGCTTTATCCTACTAATGAAGTATCTGCACCAAGCTACATTTATTTATAGCAGAAGCCCCACACACAGCCTCTATATCCTGATTACTCATGTAAGACTCTGAGAAGCACGTGAGTGAGGTTGTCCACGGAGCCATTCTTGCTAGGTCAGCCTATGTATCCCAAATTTTGGAAGCTCAGTGCCGTACTATTTATTGTCTGGCCCACTATAAAAAGATTTGACCACAAAATCTTTAGTAATTACCGAAGGAGTCATTGATTCAGGATTGCAGATAGGCAGCTCATGCGCAAATATGCTTTTCCCCTTGACTTAGTGCAGGTACTGGCCAATCTGGCCATGAGAGTCTTGTTGAAAGGTACAAAGGACATGTCTAGTTTTGGAACTATAAAGCAAGAAAACAGCAATAGTTTAAAAGGCTCACAAAGAAGTTACTCAAATATGGCCAGAGATTGAGTGAGTTTGGTTTGAGGCTAGTCTGCAGAGGACCCAGCTGCTGATATGTCATGCCACTTAAGAGTAAAGAGCTGGAAGTTTGCAGCAAATAGATTGAGACTGGAAAGAGCAGAGAAGCAGAGTTATTCAAGCTAGCTTTAAATGTAATATTCAAGCACGTCAAGAAGAAGCTACAGCTATTTCATTTACTGTGGTGCTCTATTGCTACCCCAACATAAAACAAGGCAAAACAGGAATTTTGGAGGCTAATGAGGGAATTCAGTTCTTTATAGCAAACAATTTGTGCTGCAGAATGCTGAAGTTTACCTGGAGAAGCCTATTTGGGACAGCCATCAGAATAAGCATCTGGGCAGTGAGTCCAACTTCCTGACATGAAACATGTGCTTTTTGAATGTTTTCAGTGCTTCTATAAGACTCCACTGTGCCATGCCTTAAGACCAGAGTATCTGACATCTCAGGGAAAAGAGGATGATAGACAGATGATAGGATAACTGCAGTTAGCATGGGTTTGTATGGCTTCCATAACATCAGCGCATTAAGGGCAATTTAGCCAGTGAACTGGACAATATGAGGACACAGTGAAGTCATTTTGTGCCATCAAAAGGATGTCACTGTGATACAGGGAAGAAGTGACTTCCAAGCAGTCTTACCCTATGGTCATGAGGGCATTTTGCTGTTAAGGCTGTAGAACTGGTTAAATGTGAGAAGCAGAAAATGTGAGATTGCATGCATTAATGTAGGTATTTATATGAATCCTATCATTATAGTGTTTCATGCCAGTCCCTACACAGAAGTTACTATATGTACCGTCACTTATCACTAATGTTGGGCTTCATCAGGCATGTCTGAATCAGGAAATAATATGGTAATTTTCACAATCACCAAGTGGAAAATATTTATGGTGCAGCGGTTTAATTTATCTGTATTTTATATTTCTAAGATTGTACCTGATGACATAATAAGAGTTTGAGTTTAAATAACAGCTGAATGAGTTCAGGAAGGAAAAAAATCTGCACTAGTAGAAAGCTTACTCCTTTATAAAAAATATTTTCCACGTTCATCAGGATTGCCAGCCTGGGACAAGCTTAATTAAAGTCAATGGAGAAAAAAATTGAATACTTAAAAGTGCTATTTGGGGCTCACAGAGCTTGAATGACTCAAAATATGAAATATTCAATTACTAATAATTGTGAGGTTTTGTTTGGTGAGCATTTTGTCACTCACTCCACACTTCAGCTCCTTCTCCTTTCTTTCTTTGCTACACAGAGGGGTTAAAAGAGAAGACAATTAGCAGCTCAGCTCCAGGGGTGAAGAAGCACCCAGGTTTCCCCAACACTTTGCTCTTTGTCTTCCTGATCTCTCCTATTAAAGCACAGCAACCTCATGCTTGCTGCTTGCATGCTTCCTCCTTCCCTCTCCTACAAACACATGCTATCTCCTCTCGGTCTTGCTTTTCGCTTGTTCAGAGTGTGATCATGATTCATGAGGCAATGATCTGGCTTTGAACGTGACCTTACATTTAGCAGCTCTGTTGGCTTAGGTGCCTAAGAGAGTTTGAATTTCTTACTGGCTTGGGCACGCTATTTAACAAACCCAAATGCTCTGAATGATGATTCGGAGGAAACGATGCCAGGACTTGCTTTTCAACACAAGCTCAACAGGCCTTGTAAATAGAAAATCTGTTGGGTGAGGACAATGAAACTTGAAATGGTTTTATTTGCTGAAATGATTTTATTTACTGGATTGCAGAACTAGAGGAGGTGAGCTCAAATTTAAATATATGCCCTGCCCAAAGGTTCATCTTATTCCAAATATTGAGTTTAATATCAAGGGAAGCACAGCTCATTGGAATTGAACCTTCAGTAAAAGAAAAATAGTGCTCTGTGAGAGGTCAAGCAATTTCCTCAACTTTAGAATTAAAAACACATCAAACCAGTGGATAGATCAATGTGTTAAAATAGGACGCAAAAGAACAGAAGTCAACCTGTCAGAACAATGTTAAATGTGTCCTACTTTATTCCAAATATACTCCAAGTACTATGAACAAAGGACAGATTGGGATCAGGTTGGGGCAATTCAAATATTCCAGAATTACTGGAAAAACAAGGGTAAACTTCATTAAGTGACCGATGAGGACAGGCTTTTTGAGATAATTTTTTTTTTAGCATATTTTTCTTTCTTATTGTAAAATAAAATCCTAACTTGGAGAAATAGCAAATTAATTAAAATATTCTCTGGTACTTAATGACACCTCAGTGGAAGGCAACTCTTAAAATGTGAAACCCTTGACTGTGCCAGTACAGAAAAATAAAGTACATGTCTCTCAGTGGGTACCAGAGACCTGTATTATGTCCTACTGTTGGTTACAGAATTTTCAATATTTTCTTATCCTTTTTCACTCATATGAACCGCAGCTTATAGCAATGGTAATCATTTCCTGTGTTTGAAAAAGAGATGAAAGCATTCATGGATGAAAGCAAGTTGGATTTAATCTCCTTCTCTCTCATCCAGTGCACTGTACTGATCATTTTCCAAAAAAACAAGACTTAAGCTCATTTTTGTCATGACAAAACTAGTTTCATAATAATCAGATGGCAATTCCTAGTGTACACAATTCTAATATAATTACCAGGAGGAAATGTAGAGGGAGTTGCAGGTTTGAGATAAAGAAAAGCCTGTGAATTTTGTATTAATGTCTCAGACTCTCTTATTTGTGCAAGTAATCAATCTTTCGGGGAGTAGAATAGTAATTCTTTGTGAAAAAATGACAAGAGTCTGAGGAAGAAAGAAGATAATCTGAGTTTCATTCTGTACACAGCAGGTCAGCTGTGATTGACAAAGCTCATCACAAAACTATAGCTCCCGGAATAATCCCAATAGCAGAGTTTCATTTGCAGCCGAAGCAGTGTTAATGACATGTTTAACAGCTGCTTGTTGAAGTTTGGAATCTGCATTAACCTGCAGAGCAGTGAACAGAGAAATGAGGGGAAGTATTGAAATCAAGCCTTCATTATGCTGACAGCCCAGGGTAAGGTGTAGAGAGAGCTTTGTGGAGCAGGAGGGGTGGAGAGGCCCAGGTTTGGAAGGTTCAATTGCAGATAAGGATAGTCAAGGAGATGACAGAGTCTGATCAATAGACACAAAAGGCTGTAAAAGGGACTGATGTGCTTGACTCAAGACACTGAGGAAGGGAAGAATTAGATAACTGGAATGAACCAAAAAAGAGAGGTGGAAAATGAAGGACTGGCAGCATGAGTTGTGAAGAGGTAAACCAACAGCACTGTGCCTTGTAAGCCATCACACTCTTCAGCCAGCTCATTGTCCACTCTGTATTTGTTCTCTTTTAACCAAAGATCTTTGCCTGTCCTAAAAAATGTAAGAATTTCGTAGCGTTCAGTCTCCTGCTGATATCCGTTTCAAGATAAGAGGCTATTCCCTAATGAAAAAACAAAGACAGGACACTGTCCTGCCCTTCCATGCCACACTGGTATCCAGCAACTAGAAATTCTGAAGTCCTGGTCTGATTCCAGTCTTCCTGCACCAATGCACGTGATGAGAACCAGAGAGTGTTCTTGAGTTACTTGAATTGCCCATCTTCTGTACTGTTCCACAACACCCCCTTTTTTTGAGGCGATTGATATTAACATTGGTGACACACAAACAAAGGGCAAAGACCTAGAAATCTGATCTCTGTATGTGTGCTTTAAAACACTAGCAGTGCCAGCAGACCTCTCTCAATGGAAACTGAAGTTAAGAAAGACCTATGAGACATATACATACAGTGCCTTCTCAGATTGGACAAAGTGCTTCATGCTGTGCTTTGTTTCCCTGAGTACTGGGATCAGCTATGGCTTCCATTAAATGTCATTGGAAGGCTATTCCTCACCTTAATTATGTTGACCTTTCTTGCTTGAGGGGCAGCTTAGCTGACATTTTTCATTGTTTTTGGTTGTTCTTTGTTGCCTCCTAGTATCAAATGGACACATTTAAGGCTGCAAGAGACTATATAACTTAGGCCTTAAATTGCACATGGATGGCACTTAGCTTTCAGCTCAGACTAGACTGTCTTCTTGATATTGCTTAAATTTCCAGGTAAGTAAATCCAAGCACATTTCAACTTGACTAAAGAGCTACCTAAGTGCCTGATAAAATATCTTTCCAAAGGTAGTCACTTTAAAAAATAAGCACATTCGCAGTTAAGCTAGGTCTAGCTAGCCTAGATTCTGATCTACTGCTATACAGTCATCCCAAGTAACCATTCCTGGGAAACCAGCAAAGATTTTTGTCTCACAAGAATATTCAGTATTCAAAGTCCAGAAATCCCAAGGTAAGCACAGGCCATGAAAAGCAAACACAAGTTTGGAGGTGTGCAAGTCTTATCCAAGTATTAGGGTCACAATGATGATAAGGTCTGCCATGTAAACTGCCTATGAATTTCCTCATGTATCTACAGTTCCAGTGTTTTGTTTGTTACCTCTTTTTTTTTTTTTTTTTTTTTAATTGTTTTTAGTTTATATTTCTTTGTCTCTAGTGAGGGTCAAAATATCTGCTCTGGAACAACATTGTCTGGGAACCAAGCCAAAATGCAGCTGATGCTTTCTGAAAACAAAGAGAAAGCAAAGCAGCATTGAGTTGGCATGGTCCAGGGGCTAGAGGAGTCAGAGACCTGCATTATATAAATGCTTTCAGAGTGACTTACTGTAGGACCATGGGATGTATTTCTCGACATTCTTAGTCAGAAAGGTTTTAGCCTACAGAAAAGTAAAAATTAGGCTAAGTACTGAGTGTTCCTATGGTCATTTTCTCTCTCTTGCCAGATTGCATGTGAACACATTTGAAAGTATTTTGATAGGGAGCATTTTTGCAGACAAACTTCTGACATCTTAAAGCACATAGTAACCCACTCGTTGTAAAACTCAGCACAAGGGCAAAACTGAGATAGAAACCTGTAAGTAATGCACATCATCTGTTTCCAGAAGAATCTTCTGACTCCACAGAAAATGCATGCATTTTGTCATTTTAGCCTTGTGACCTGAAAATTTTCTCATCTGCTGAAAAATGTCATTTACTCTCTGAACTGTCCTATGAACTTTAGTATTTAAAATAAGCCAAACTTTGGGATCATTTCCTTAAGTTTGAAAAGCCATTTACTGCCTTTGAATAATATCAGACACTGTTTTTAGTCTTCTGTACGCATACCTGCTAGCCATTACATTATCAAAAGAGTTAGGTAGTATTGTTAATTTGTCCCCTAAAACACATGCAGTGGATTTACACAGATCCTGATGTTTTTGACAGTAAAATCTACTCCTGGGACAGTGTTCTTAATCCGTTTTCCCAAACAAACCTGAGGGCAAAGACTGAATGATAGCAAGCTATTGAATGTGAAAATAAATAACAAACAAAAGGAAAGGAGATAAATCTGTGGAACAATTTGGCAGCATGTTTAAATGCCTTTGTTTTGATTTTCACAGCTACTTTTTAAAATAGAATAGCTAGGTTAGACAGAATTTTCTCAGTGAGGGCTTAGAAAGCCTTATTATTTTCAGCTCAGCCTTTAATTTTGCAACAGCCAGGAAGTTTATTATAGAGAGCACAAAGTCAGAAGCAAGGTTAGTCCTTAGATCTAAATACACAAAAATAGTCACTAGAACTAACAGCCGGTTCAGTTACTACTCCAAGCTGCTTCAAAGTATCATATTAAATCTGCTATCAATTTTTAGTACAATTTATGATTATCTGATTTTATCAAGTATTCTATCTTCTCCTACTTGGCTTCTCTGCAATACAGTTAGTAGCTAAAACATGGTATTACTTGTAACAGTAAAATCTCAGTTTAACTTGGCTGTGCAGAAGTTGGAAGACAGTGTTTAAAAACTAAAATCAATGGGATTTTGCCTGGAGAGAAATATTTCATGATGTAAGTAAGCAGCATGTAAATCAAAACAGCAGCCAGTACAAGTTTGTCTGAAAATGTACTTTGGGAAACAATACTACTGTGGTAAAATGTGCTGTTGACATCTCTAACTGTGACCTTATATCAGGTCTGCTTAATGTTCTTCATTAAATTATGAAGCTTTGCAAGTCCTTTAGAGAGGCAGACAGTATCATAAGAAGAGCTGAACCACAAGGTGGTGTAGCTACATACCAAAGACACCTCATCAGACCAGACGCATGCTTTTTCCTTTCCTTTCAGCCACACAGCTTCCATATGCGCTACACTCAGTTAACTGGCTGTTGAACCAGCAAGGCGTTCAAGCTTGTCCAAGTAAAACATCGGCAGTATTTTAGTAAAGTGGAATAAATATGCATAGAAATGATGATGAAGCTACTGAAATGTCCTCAAAGCTGATAGGAGTTAGATATACAAGATAATATCATATTTTTGTCTTTTTCGCTGACCACTGAGTACTCTTACTGAGAACAACTTTTAAATTAAGAATGCTAATCTTCAGTCATATTTATGCATCACTGTGAAGTGTCTCCGAACCAGTGGGATCAACTCTTTTCACAATAAGGAACTGACAAAACAGAGATTGTCTGATAAAAGTGTGCACAATCTCTTCTCTTGTGCCAAGGAAATCCTCTTACCAGGTTGCTTTAGAGGCAGCCTCTTGGCACCCTCAAAGCCTTGTGAGAAGCTCCAGTGATCCCCAGCCTCAACACTGCTCAGCAGCCAAGAGGTATTTGTCTGACCAGGACTGCAGCACAGGAGCAAGAAAAGGAATTAATGAGGTAGTGGGTATTAAATCACTCTTAAAGCTCTCTAAATCCATGACTGGACAAAGAGGAAAAGCATGGGAACTTTCATGGAGATTCTCAGTGCTGTCTTGTAAAGTGGTCTTCATGACAGCAGGAAAGAAAGGAAGATAGTGAGATATAGCTTCATGGAATATACCCTCAACTCTTAATTTAGGAGAAAGGAAGACAATCAAGAACATAAAAATGAGTTTCAGAATACTTTGGTGCAAAATATTGAAATTCTTGTATGACTTTTTCACACTTGTTTCATCTCAGATGAAGGGAGACTCAGCTTTTTACCAAACACATATTCATAACATACACATGCTACAGCCTACTTTGGTGTAAGGAAACAAAGAGACTGTGACATCTTGTAGTGGGAGCATATGTTATCATAACCTTTTCATAGACATGGCCTTTTTCATAGACAGGTGAGAATGAGGTGGCGGTAGCACAAGTGAAAATCAAACTCCATACCTGTCTGAACAAATTTTTTTACACTAATAGGCTGAACTACAGGGGAAGATCTTGTTGCCAAATGTGCATTTTGTTCCTCTTAGCCATATGGTTTTATTGCTAATCAAAGTATTTCAAGATTTCTGTTTTTTTCATCCTCAAGCTGGGACAAATGTCAGCATTTTGAAATTTTTCTCACATTGGAAATAAGGAGAAAAATGTCTCAAAGCAGTTAAAATATTTTCTTTATATCTCAGACTTTTACAAAAGTTTATAGTATTATTAGTCCAGCTTACAAAAGCATCAGTTATTTTGGGCTGCAAAAGGGGATTTTTATCCAAAGAAGGTCAGAACAGAATGTGTCAAAATAATTTGTAAGTATTTTGAAAAGTCTGAATTTAAGTGAGTCAGCATATTTAACAAATAGTATTTAAGTTGAGCATTTTTCCAGTCAACTACAAATAAATGTAATGAATGCTTTGTGATTTGAAGGGAAGCCAATAATCTTTGGTTAAGTGCACTAATTCTCCTATGCATACTGCTTTATATGTACAGCCTTTCCAAGTGCATAATCTCAAGGAGAATTCAGTGAGAATGTTGGAAAGAAGGAAGTGAGTTAGGGAAATGTGAATGTGAGAGAGAGAAAATAGACAGAAGTAGGTTTGTAAAGGGTCCACACAAGAGTTTTTGAATCATGTATGGAACTGGACACTGGAAAAGTTTAAAAAAAAAAAAAAAAAAAAGCAAATAAATAGGGGAGGGCAAAGCATAAAATGCAACAAAAAACAAAAAGTAAGAAATTGGCAGAACTTTGATAAGGACTCTGGTTTCAATTGTGAAAAAGAGAGGAAACATGAAGTCCTCATTTGTCATTGACATGGTTATAATGTAAGTAAATAACTGCCCCTATTCTGAAACTGTGTCAAGAAGTACTGCTGAAAGAGAGTCAAGAGACAATATTGAGGTCAGAATGGTTCCTTCCTCCTTTTCAGTTTGTGGAGATGAAGATGTGGAAGCCTGAAATTTCCTCATGAATGCTGTGGAAATGTGTGGAATTGGAAATGTAGAAATTGCAGCTGAATATGCCATATGAGACGCATGCTAATGACATCACATGTACAGAGTGAACACAAAGCCAGTAAAGAAACTATTTTAGACAAAAACAGAACCCCAGAGGCATTGTGAAAACCTAAATTGATTGTATTAGTGTGCAAGACTAGTAAGAGTAATAATGTCAGCTCACAACACTATTTTAAGGGCAAATCAGTGATAGTCGACAACCGTCAACAGTCGTCATAGCTGAGGTGAGCAAAAATCCTCAGGAAATCTGAATAAAGATCTCTGTGGTCTGTCCATATGAGCGGGTAAAGCAGATCTGTAATTCAAAACATGTGGTGCAAAATAGTGACATTGACAGTACACACAGGACAGAGGGCTTACTTCATGCTGATTCTTGTCTGAGCCTGTGTTTCCAACGCCCTTTAGGACACATGGCACACCAGATGCATTCCTGCAGCATATCCCCTGGTTTAGTTTCAGCCAAAAGAATCAGTTTCACACACTCCGACCTACCCCATGGTGTGAACCAAGCTGGTGAGAAAAGTCAAGAAGTAGATTTTCTTCAAAAGCATGCTCCTGAGTTGACAGAAAACCACAAAGTTTCTCTCCTCTGTAACATGACTTAGGTGTTTTTTTCATTTCTTTGTTTTGATCCTTTTCCAGTTGCTTGCAGGCAGTATAATCTTTACTCCTGAACTGAACTTGCAATATCCTAATAACTTAGCAGGTTCAAAACCAAGCAAAAGTTTTGCCATGACTTACACTCTCAGCACAGAAGAAAATGTCCGTGATTGTTTACCCTTAAAGAAGAACACCTCTACTAAAAGACCTTTGTGCTCCAAAACACAAAGATATGAATTTAAGGGAGAAATTTAAAGACACTTTCCAGGAGGTAGGTGCTTGTGCTATTTAGCCATTCCTAACTCTGATGGATTTCTAGAGCATTTCTAGTGATGCTCTCACATTGGAGTCATTTGCCATCAGTAGTAGTGACATTTACTAAATGTACATCAGGTCTCCTTCCATACCAGTTATTTATCTCATACTGGCAGTCAACACCTTGGAGACCTTACACCGTTATTCCTTAAAGCCACAAGATCCTGCAGTGCACCATCTCAGCTCCATGAGAGGTATGAAGATAGTGAAGCAGAAAGAAAGGGGATTTGCCAAGAGATGTTTAGAAGAATCCCCATGTGGATATGGGATTTTACAACGCACTGCACTACTGCTCTATCCAATTTACAGTAACTAGACAAATAGCCTTATATTAGGCTTTTGTTTTGTTTTGCTTTGTTTTATTTTTTGTTTTTGGGTTTTTATTTTATTTTATTTTATTTTATTTTTGGTAGACAATTATATCTTCCTGGAAGGAAAAGAGAGCCATTTTCCATCATTGCCTGGGATGAAGTATTATGGAATGGTGACAATCCAAATGTCAACTTGTTGAAGTCATACTTGTAGTCTGTGTTAATGCTGGAGTGTATACACGTACCAGCATGTTCTCCTTGAAATTAGAAATGTGACTTCACGTATGGTTCTGTGTAAAGATAGTGACTTATTACCCCATTTTTTTTTTTTTTTTATTATGTGGGTAGAAGGTTAGGAACCACGTGCCATCTTTTATTGTAACATGTACAGATTTAGTTATTTAAGAGCAAAATAATGAGCTATTAAAACCCAGCTGGCTAGGGGACTGGAGTGAGTGATAAATCTGTTCAATAAATGTAGCCTCTTTTTTGACAAATTTACCCATTATTAAAATCTCTTTTAAAGTCTATGAATTGATTTGAAGCAGAGCTCTGCAAATATCTGATTTCTGATACTCTCTCTCCAGGGGATTGTGGAGACAGCAGCATGTTCTGAAAAGAAAAGAACTTAGTGCTCCTTTCCACATTGTCCAGGGAAACTGCTGTTCTAGAGAGATGCAAACTAGTTCTCAGTAAGAAAAAAGGTTACAAGCTATTTTTTGTTCCAGATTGTGCTGTTTAGATTCTTTTCAGTCATCTTTTTGGTAGGGCTGGGTTGTGCTTCTAGCCAAATTTTGCAGGCAAATTTGAAATCCAGTATTTTATTTTCTGGATTTATGTTTGTGTATTTCAAATTCACTTTCCATTAGATTAATACATGCAGTATCAGACGAGAATTTCTTGACATGTCATTATGCTGGCAGTGTTTTTTGGCAAACCTGCATTTGCATTTTCTCAATCTTATATTTTGGGTCCGTACTATCATGAAGCTCTGATTTAAGAAATAATAATTAAAAAAAAAAAAAATTGTTATCCAGCAAAACACACAGATTTATGCAGAATTTGCCCAGAAACAATCCTACCAGAAGTAATAGATAACCACAAGTTGTTTTTCTGATTCTGCAATATCGTGACATAAGTAGCAGTCCTCTATTTGCTCAGGCAGCCAAGGTGCTTCACTAAAGCTAAAATCTTACTTGAGGTTTGGTTATCAGAAAGAAGAAAATTTTGATTCTCTAAGTCAAGAGTAGATGAGTGCATATCATAGCAATGTTATGACCATTTAATCATTTTTCCATAAGAAAAGATTAAAATGCTTTAGTTATGCTAGATTAAATGCTCATTCGATAATTGCAATGGACAGTATGCTTTCAGAGTAAGAGAATTAAATTAAAAAAAAGACAACTACAGAAAATGTACTAGTGGTAGAATTAGGCAATGTTTCATCATTCCTCGATGTCTCTACAGTAATGAACCTGTCAAAAGATAATAATATTTTAGTGAAAGGTGTGATTGGATAAGTCACGTTATTTATTAACTGTTACCCTAAAATATCACTTTTGTCTTATTATTAAAGAATGGTTAGAGGGCAGCAGGGATGCCTGACATAAAGCATTAAAATATGGATTATGGCTACAACAGGCTGTGGAGTGTATATGTTTTACTGTAAACTCTGTAGCATAACTTGCTAATATCCAATGACTAGGAGCATTCACGAAATCATAAACCAGCACAGACTTTATGCAAGTTTGCAGAACTGATACAGTAATTTAGGAGTGTATTTAGATAGCTCCCTGGAGCTGTGTTGGTTGAAACAGCTAAATCATTGTGTCTACGTCCTCAGCATCCCAACTTGTTTTCAAAGCGCTGCATTTAGATACTTTCTTTTTTTTATGATGGTCATAATGGTAGTAGGAAGGGATGTGATTTTGAAAAGGGATCTGTTTAGCAGAAAACACCAATAAAACATTGGTCAAAGATCACAGCAAGCTCTCTGGTATTCCCACAGCACATGCTTTTTATTGCGAGCCTCAAGTGGGTCAGTTGGTAAGGAAGGGATCTTGCTGGATGAGATAATGAAGAGGGAGGAAATAAGCAGTGGCACTATGGATGAGAGCAAAGGAGCGATTATAAGGGAAGGATGTGGCTACTATAATGAGGAGACCATACTAAAACCACAGATAATATGTACATAGAATGGGTCACTCACATTGCTTCCTTTGTTTTTGAAAAAGCAGCAAAAATGAAAAATCAGGAAGCCAGACTTCTCAAGCATTGTCTGACATAAAACAAATAAAACAAACAAACAAACAAAAATAGATAAAAATACAATAATTTTCTTTTTTTTTTTTTCCCCCACATCTGTATTTCTTCAACTAAGGATTGAGAATTGGAAGTAGGGTTCTGCCAAATCACACTGCCCTGTAGCAATCACTGGTTACTCAGGATATTCTGTCTTTCCTGTGGCTGTTAGATCGCACCACACTGATAAAATGCAATATATGGAACTGTATACAGCAGAATCTTTTAAACAGCAGACTGTATCACCTTTAACTAATCACATGAGATTGTCTAAAACTGTTTCTCAACTTAATTCTCAAGTAAAATGTAGCTTGCATTTCCATGAACTGTTTTGATTAAGAGATGAGATGAAAAGTTAACAGTTATCCCAGAAAAACCTAACTTTGTTGAAGGAACAACTATTTAAAGTGAACCTATTTGTTGATAAAAATGCAATTACTTCTGTTAGAGGCAACTTGATCTGAAGTGCTAAACGTGTTGATTTAATCCCTTTTTCCTGTTTCTTGAAATACAAAACCTTCAGTAAGTCAGGGGCAACAGTATGCAGCTGACTTTTTTCCAACATTTCCAGGAAAACTCTTAAATGCAGTACCTCAGGGAATGAGAGTGGACGACACTGAACTAGCAGAGCCCCACAGATACAACCTATATTTTCAAGCCTTGTATGAAAGGCTGCTCATGGACAAACCAAGGTATTTATAGTTGGAACCCCTGCACATAGCAGGGGGGGTTGAACCATTATGGTCCTTTTCAACCCAGGCCATTCTATGATTCTATGATTCTATGATACAAAAAGAGTGCACAACACAATGACAGAAATGCCAGGACTGTGCATACCACCTCAGCTTTATCAGTAGCATTGCATTCCTGAGCCCATGTTCTTACAAGTCTTCAGACTGGGCATTCTTAGTACACACGCACATGTGTAGATCTCATGCTTTACTCTTAATATTGAATAAATTACATGCATGCTATTCCATTAACTTATTTTTAATGAATTAATGTTATCAAAATCACAGCAGATGCTACATAACTGAGAAAGCCCAAGCTCTAGAACTGAGCCTACACTCCTGTTTGGATAAGTATACAGATGTTTCTTCATTTTCCTTTCCATGAAAATAATAATAAAAAAAAAACGACCCATGAAATCTCCAAAGACTTCCTGACCTGATTAGCGTTTATCTAAATTATAGGTGAAGCAGTGTTCTGATGCCAGATTTATCTCAGACTCAGACAATCATGAAGATACTTTTCACAGCAAACCAGGGCACATCACCCCTAAGGAAATGCTGTCAAATATTTTTTAAATGTTTGATTCATTTAAGAATGATTAATGCCAATCTAATATGTGAGTGGGAATATCAGAAGTACGCAGATTATACAGGTTTAAACCCTAACACAGGATAATACGAGAATACCTACTGTCGCAGCTTTTGCCATTGACACAGCCTCATTGAGATAACGTAGCTGCAGCAACCAAGGACACCACACCTATGACCACATCACAGTTTCCAAGTAGGGGAGGAGAAACAACACAGACAAAGCAAATTTGTGTTTTACTGAAAAGCTGAATTAGCCCAGCACGCACATGCACAAAATCATAAACTTTCAACGTGTCCTCCTAACCTGACTGTCCCCAAGCATAGTGCAGAGTACAATGCTCTTGACAGGAACTGAAGAGGGTGTTTTTGAGGTGATGTGTGGAAGGGGTACTAGGCTGTTTATCTGGGGTTTTATGGCCGGCACTTACACAACAGAAATAAAACACATTTGAACATATACCTCTATACACTTACAAGAATACTCTTTCACCAAAGAGGTCTTGTACTACGTAGTACCCTTTGGAAAATAACCTCCTTAATGGGACTGAAGAAACCCACTGCTAGAGGGTAAAGATTTGTTTCCAAATCACTAAATTAAATGGATAATTTTCATAAACTGGCAAAGCAAGAGTTAAACTAATTCCTTAAATCTCCTTATAAAATGACAGTTCTTTGAGGAACTGCACCTACACTTATAGCTAACGATGCAAGATGCAAGGAAGTGGAGAATCAGACCCATTTGACTCTAATCCTACTGAGTAAAATACACATTTGTATATTAATCAGAGTGTGCACAGAAATACCTATATAACAATATGTAAGGAAATGAACAGATTAAAGCACAGAAAACTCCAGATGCTGGAAAAGATTCTGTGTCTTTATTTTTAGCAGTTAGCATCAGCAAGTTTGTCTTTCAAAGGAAGGAGAGAAACTGACTTCACAAAGACTCTCGCATTTCAGGTCAGCGGTACTTAGTGAGTATTTCTGTTCCCAGATGGCTTCCTGAGTATATTTATAAGATGCAAGTAAATAAATAAATAAATAAATAAGGACCCCTGTGAGTATTTCCGCATTCTCTGCATTTTAATCTGGACACGGATTAAAAGGAGGTGCTTCCCACAGCTTGCATAACATCCACTAACCCAGCTCACATTGCAGTGCTTGTCTGAATGAATTCTACACCAAAAGGACCAAAGGCATTTGGCCCCGAATGCCCTACTAGAAGAACTACCAAAACCCAAAGGATAGACCACACACATCAGCACCAAGAATCAGGTGCATGTTATTGCCAATCTGTGTTATTTACTCCTGAAATACTTTACACAAGCAACAACAATGTACAATGATCTGATAAACAGTAATGTTTTTTTGTTGTTTTTGTTGTTTTCCTTTCAAGGTCAGTTCCAAGAAACCTTTGCTAAAATCAGCTAATTAATTTTCGGCCTCTTTAACTACAGGGTATTTGAAGCCACATGTTATGAAGCATTTTCAGTTGAGATATTAAAATCAGATTACAAGAGAAAAGCCTTGTAAATATTTGCTTTCAAATGAGGCTAAGAATAAATATATATTCAGTAATTCATCCATATTTAGCAGATATTAAAGAGACAAAGCATAGCTTTAAATTCACTTATCATTTTATACAAAGAAGGGAAATATGAAACTTGGCTTGATTAGCTTGTTTCTTCCTATGCTTTGTAATACCTTATTAAAATTTGAACTTTGAAATTGATATTATCAGTCAAATAATGTCAGTAGAAATATTTAATCTGTGGTTAGAGCTTTATTAATAGAACTTTTATTTGAAGTGTTTTATAACCAAAGGGAAAAATAATAAAAAGAAAGCCCAAAATGGACTTCGAAGGTTGATTTTACTTCACTGATTTCTGCTAAAGAAAACTCCCTTAATCTATCTTCTCCACACACATAAACTAGATTTATAGTCAGAGGCTGGAACAGGCTGCCCAGGGAGGTGGTGGAGTCACCGACCTTGGATATGTTAAAGGAACATTTAGACACTGTGTTGAGGGACACGGTTTAGTGAGAACTGTTGGTGACAGGTGGACGGTTGGACTGGATGATCATGTAGATCTTTTCCAGCCTTGGTGATTCTATGATTCTATGATTTATAAGGCTACTGTGGTCTCACTGGGGAAACTGCTCTTTTTGGACTGGGAAGTATCCAGGTCTTCATGCAGCTCAAGTTTCAAATGGCCAACTACAGTTTGCAGACAAAGACCAGGCTGCGGTGTTCACTGGGAAAGACTCATAAAAGATGTGTTCCCTTTCCTCACCCACTGATAACATTTTAACAATTAAAGAATGCTTACATGGTATAGAAGTGAAACAGGATAATTGTTGTTTCTTACCTGTTTTTTTGACAAATGAGTAGTGTTAACTGATACACCAAACCCCCAAATTAAATGTAATTATTCTAAAGAAAATGAGGATGACATTTCAGAGCCTCCAAGGGTGACATTAGGAATAAAAATCACTTCAGAGTTTTGGCTATAGAGGAACTGTATTTATGGAAACCTGAGTGACTGTCATTTGTAGTATTCCATTTTGTCTTATAGTAATGTCCTTGAAAATAGATTTCAGTTTCCCTGTAAAGTATCTTTTCATCTCTACTGACACATGCACCAAATACTGCAGAGTGCACCCTACAAAGAAATACATATGAGAGAATCATGAAGTCTTGCTGTGCATTCTTGTTTTCCCAGTAAATATTCTAGTTGTCAGCTCTGTCAGTTATGAATTTGCAGTGATAGGATTTATCTTGAAAATAGCTGAAAGAGAGGGAAAAAGAGAAGATGAGGGAAAGGGGAATGGAAAAAGGATGAGGAAGTGGGAAGGGGAAGAAGGGAGGGAGAGAAGGAAGGAAGGAAGAAGGAAAGAAGAAAGGAAGAGGAGAAATGTGTCATATTGGGCAAATTATGATGAGTGAAGGAAGAAAAATACAAGCACTGATTTCTCAGACAATCTGATTTTAAAAGTGTTCAATAATATTTAAGTCTTTCTAAAAAAATCCAATGCTTCTATTTATTAGTTTGTTATCACCAATGTAATCCTTATGGGTGGACAAAAAGAAGAAAGGCTGCATAACATCTACATAAACACTTATGTATCAGACTTTGTCTCTTTTATTCCACACATACATAGGTCTGAATATTCAATACTTTAAAAAGTACAGGTCAAAAATTTAAGGAGCAAAGAGGGAAAGGATGTTTGCCCCTTTTGCATTGTTATAGTCAAGCTTTCAGGGTGAAACAAGGTGTTTCAGCAAGCTACTATAGAGTGATTTCTAACATATCTTATAAATTTCATTCTGAAAGTAAATGCCAAGCGCAGAGTTCAAAGTCCTGTCTTTAATGCCTGCTTTCATGAACTTCTCACACTGGATGAAGCCGTAACATCTACCTATAACATGGATTATTACCAAAGCCAGACATTCACAAATCAGCCATGAGGCAGAGATCTAAACAACGTTTCAATTTTATTTTTTAATTTTTTTTTCATTTTAAATAAGAATGGTTCTGCCTTTGTGGATATCCCCTGATTTGAGGCACTAAGAGCCACAACTGAAGTCTCCATATAAAACAAAAAGAGCTAAAGAAATTGTTTTTCCAGGACTAAGGGAGTGAGGATGAGAAAGGGGATGAACAGATATTATTACAAGCATGAAGTGTTAAAAGATGTGTGATAAAATCACCAAAGGTTGTAGCAGGGAAGGTTTTATTATATTGCTGGGGCCGTTTCACAGCTGGTTGGCTTGCAGGAAAGGAAAACCTCTGCAGCTATTACTCTCCCCTGGTGATGCTCCTTTTGCTCCCCCAGCCCCACTGCAGGTGCCTGCTGGGTGCAGTCCAAGGCAGGAGGACCTTGCCATCTGTGGAACACCCTCCTCAGGAGCCCCAGAAGATCCTCATAGAAATTCACTTGGATTTTTATTTCAAGCAGCATTCCCTTTCTTAACTCCCCAGCAATAAAAAAAAAAAAGTCTTTATTCAGGTATGGGCAAAAATAGTAACAACCTGAACCAAGGAGAATACAGTTCCTGCCAACCAGTTGCAGGGCAGAAGCTTTGGATCCATCTGCCCTTGAATTTAAAGAGAGAGATTTTCATGCCAAACAGGAAAAAACTAAAAATATTCAGGAGTGAAGGCTTCCCGTTTGTGCACCCGCAGCCTCAGTCTTGGTTCATTTTTATTTTAGCTGGCTTTTTTGTAGCATAAGCATTTCTGAATGCATGTAGGTGTTATTGTTTGTAACATTCAGGCTGCATGATAGCAGTTAATTTTGCTGTGCCATTATTAGTATTTGCCCCTTCTTATTAGACCTTGGCCATGCAACATGAATGGTGTGCTAAAGCAAGCTTTTGAATTTTAGTGCTTTCATAAATGAAAAAAGTGTTACCAGCTTTGAGATTGGTCGCAATGATGAAGAAAAGGGCTGATAACTGACAGGAGATAACTCTTCTAAAAAGCATTCATTCCAAACGAATGTACTCCAAATATTTAGAATATTGTTTAGTTTAATTCATTTCCAAATGCCAAAGAGATATTAAACAAAGTATTCGTGTTTATTTTGATATTCACAAATTTGCCCTTAGCACAGGACAATTTAAAAACAAGTGACCTTAAATGAAAGATTATAGGAAGGAATCAGGCTGAGGATTCCGAGTGTCACTGCTCTTCAGAAGAATTTCTGTCCCAAACAGCAGTGGGAGCTTTTCAAGAGTCCTGACCCCAAACAATGTGAAAGGCAAATATTGCATGATTATATCATCACTTTTTGTATTTCCTCTTCAGCACACATTATTCTGTATCATTTCAGTTCTTCCATTAGAATGAAGGCATAAACTAGCATGATAAGATGCAAAATAACACTTAATCCCTTTTAACAGAGGGACACATTTGTGATGTTTTCTGTAGCAATGTGATCTCCTCATTAACTACAGTTAGTTTAGCAGGGTTTGTATGTGATGATGACTCTAGTATGCATCTTTTGGGCAACTAGCTGGGACTATCAACCAGAAGTGCGCATAGGTCTCTCCCTTGGAAATTACCTGTGGTCAAAGTACCCTGTTTTCTTGGTCACACAGGGCATGCCAAAACATCAGTTTCCACTGGCAGAGGAGCAGCAGCCCAACCATAAAGAGGAAAGGACCTGATCTCAAAGTCACTACCCTTCCCCTTTCACTGAGTCCATGACAGGAGCCAGTTAAAGCATGTAGAGGACATCAGGGAGGTGGAGGTTTGGAAAGGTGTGGCAGGGAATCCTGAATGATACAGGAGAAAAGGCTGCTGATGAAGGGAGGGCAGAGGGTGGCAACCCAGCAAGCTGAGCTTCCAGTGTTTGCGAGGAGTAGAGGAGGCAGAATGTGTGCTGTTCCATTACACATGCCAAGTGTATGATTGCTGCTGATGGAGAGCAGAGTTTCAGCAAAGAAGCTGAGATCCCCTTTGTGATGCAAAGGAGATGTTTCATCACTGAGGAGCTGAGAGCTCCAGCTCAGTGGGTGAGTGAACAGGACAGAGACATCCCAACCCATCTGACATAACCCAGCTATCAAGGTAACACAGCTCTGCTCTACAGAAAGCTGGCTTGGTGACTTCCCAAGAAACATCATACAGAGTCAGTTTCTAAGGCTTTTATATTTCCAGCTTGAATTTAAGTGTGTGGTGACTCCCAGAAGGAAAATATCCTACAGTTGCTCAGCATGCAAACACAGATATGACCTGAGCATTTGAAACAATAGCTGAAATACGTTTTCAGAAAGGATGTAGCAAAGCCACTCACTTTAGTACACAGTTCAGACAAAAAATATAGAGTAGCTGGTATCTTTTTGGCTTGTAATACCACCTACATGACTGCAGTGTGAATTTCACTCTGACAAAACCATGCAATGCTTGGATTGCAACTGCCACTGAGAAACATTCAAATCCCCTGAGGAGACATTTTCTTTTTTGTTTAACTGGTTTAAAATATTTCTCAGTACCAGTTTTTCAGTTTTCCTCTTTGATGAGTGAAACCAAAGTTTGGAGCCCAGCTTTTCAGCAACTCTCACTCTACAGAAAAACATTATTGGTGGCTGCTGTGCACAGCCTTGCCCAGAGGGTGAACAGGGCAACCTGCCTTGATGGTGGAGCTGGCCACAGGGAGGGCCAAGAGCTCTTCAGATCTTGAAGCAACATTTGGGGGCACAACTAAAAGCAAAAATACTGACATCTGCAGAGAAAAGAGCAAGAAATGTGAGGATAAGACTGAATGAAAATGTTACACTGGAAGAATTTTATTTATAAGACCTGTTGTACTGGGTTTATGTGGCAAGGTTTTGGTACTGCACTGCCCCATGTCAGATCAGAGCAGATCCAGATGCTCCAGAGGGACCCACTATTGCCAGAGCTGAGCTATGAGTGACACTGAGTGTGCTCTGGGAGAATGGAATTAAGGAAGGGAAACATTGCTGCTCTACCGCAGCTGGGAGAGAGGGGTGAGAGATGAGAGAGAAACCATCCTTCGTCCACAAAGGTCAATGCAGCAGGAGAGAAGGAGGTGCTCCAAGTGTGTAGCAGAAGCTCCCTGCAGCCCAGTAGAGACCCGTGGAGGAGCAGACCATCCCCCTGCAGCCCATGGGCACTGTGAGGGCCGGATCTCCCCGTGAAGCCACAGAGGAGCCCACAGGGCAGCAGTGGATGAGACCTGAAGGAAGCATAGCCCATGGAGACCCCTGCAGGAGCAGCCTGGGCCAGATCTGCATCCCATGGAGAGGGGCCTGTGCTGGGGCAGGAGGGCAGGGGGAGGTGCTGCCTGTGGGGATCCATGTGGGTCAGTGCCTGAAGGGTGGACCCCATGGTATGGAGCCATGTTAGGGCAGTGCTGGGAGAGCTGCAGTCTGTGGGAAGCCTACAAAGGATCAGCTCAGGAAGGATGGCATTGTGGGAGGGACCCACGTGGAGCAAGGGCAGAGAGTGGCGATGGAGGAGCAGCAGAGATAAAGCATTATGAGCTGACTGCAGCCCCCATTCCCATTTCCCCTGAGGTGCTCAGGGCAGGGGGAAGTTGAGAAGATGGATGTGGGAAGGTGTTTCCTGTTTGTTTTTAATTCTCATTGCTCTAATTTGTCACTGTTGTGACTGAGATCTGCCCGTCTATATCTCAACACATGAGCTTTGTTCTCATCAAATTTTCTTCCTGTGCCTTTCTGAGGAGAGGGAATGAGAGAGTAGTACGGTGGTACTTAGCTGCTTGTCAGTGTGAAATTACCACACCTGTACTTGCAGACATATGGGCTCTGTGATGATAGAAAGGCAATTCGACCCCTATAATACTGACCTGTAGCAGCACCCAACTACCAGCTTGTTTTGCGAATGTAACTGCTTGTAACCTCACACGTGCATTCATACTGTCATATCATATTAAATGAGCTATAATTGTAGTCTATTAGAGTGCAATAACCTAAAAGTGATAGTGCATGACAGCACCTGTCAACACGTCATGGAAGATTGTATGGGATGCTGAATGATACCCATTTTATACCACATTAATGAGGCAGCTCATTCTTACCCAGTCATAAATAAACAGGTTTCCATTTCTTTATACACCATGAGGAGCTTTATTTATTTATTTTGTACACGGATCCACAGAATCATGATAATGTCTGGAAAAAGAGTATCAGAGTGCGGCTGTTAATGACAATGACGATGTTATTTTTATCATTATTAAATGCTCTATGAATACATAGTAATGTGACTCTTTCCATTTTATGGAGGAGAAAATAGGGAAAAACATAAAGAAAAACAAGATTGACCATGCTTAATAAAGACTTAATATAAAATAAATGAATTGCCTGATTGCTTCAGCAGCACCCAGTGGAAAGACCAGTATGGGCAGAAGCCTGCTCCTCTGCAGGTCAGTGACTGTTCTGGGGCCTTGATTTCATTCATAATTTTTCTATTTGAAATGGAGATGGAAAGAGAAAAGGGGGAAATGACAGCAGAAAGAGGAAAGACAGAGCAGGAGGCTTTCAGCAAAATCAAAAGAAAAGCAAATATATCAAAGGGTATGTACAATGCCCATTATTTTCTGTAACCTAACTGGATCAAGGTGTCTTGCTTTCAAATATCTGCTCAGGCCTCAGTCATAAATAACCACCCGTGCTCTTGTGTAGGGCCCTATGAGGAGCGGTCAATAGAGTCCTTGTCAAGCCCACATTTTCCCTCCTGGATACTGTCAGAAGTCACCCTCTCCAATTACAACTAGGTTGGCTACATGGGGCTCAGTCTCCAACTGGCTCAGCGGCACCCTTCTTCTTAGATTAAGGTGAGGGGTGCCTTTAAAAGAAATAAATTATCTCTCAATATAAGTTAAAAAAATATAGAGTTGTAATACAGGAACCTGCTACTACTAAAATGGTCAATAAATCCTGGGCAAAACCTGTTCCTTTGCCAAGCACCTCCTGCAGAGCCCATGCAATGGTCATCCTTCATGATCCAGGAAAACAACCTCTGTTCCTTCTTTAATCTTTGAACTATTACATGAACAATAGATAACTTGAAACCACAGCCCACAAAGTCACACCAGCTTCTTCCTAATGAGTGAAAATGAGTGATTTCAGTCTTGGGATCTTCCTGCTCCATGCTGACACCTGGACAGCCAGTATGATCAAACACAAATATTGTCTGTCATCAGCTCCATACTGAACTCTGGAGTCACCCAGAAGACCCTTGTTCCATACCAATTTGCTGCAAAAATGATGACTTACTAACTCCAGTGGAAATCCATAACATTTACCTCAACACAGTGGCACCACATGCTATTTTGTTCTGTTTTATTTCTCAGGGCTGGTAATTTATCAGTACCAGTTTTGATGTACTGCTCAAGAATAGCTACTTTTTTCATTTTTCAAGACTTATTTGCTTATTTACATATTACCCTGAAAAAAACCTGCAGAATAGTTTCTCTGAAATATTTTCTCAGTAATCTTAGTTTTTTCCTTCTTCTCTAAGAGAAGTGAGTTAAAATTTCTCATTTAAAAATCATGTCATCATTTTCCCCAGAAGTTTTTTAAAACAGTTATTTTAAGAAATGCACTACCTTGTGAAAGGTTGAAGGACAAGGAAGACTGAGAGTCAACATTCACTAGCCAAAAGATCAGGTGAAAATTGTTCCTAACTGGCTTCATTTGGCCAGTAATTGTGACTGAAAAAAAATATTCCAATAAAGAGAAATTATTTCCCTATTTCAAACTTTTGTTCAAAAATGATTGTTTTTAAACTTCTTGAAATAAATCAATTAATGAACACTTAGATTCCTCCAACTAAATGAACTATTAACTTTGACTTCAACCCCAAATATTTTCTACTTTTTTTTTTTCCATTTTGCCAAGAAAACCAATACAATTTTATGCTTCAGATCAACCCAAAATGCATGTGTATTTTTTTTTCAGTTTGACCTTTGAACTGAAGAAACAATTATTCACGCAACTCCACTTTAAAATGGCTTGGATCTAATTGTGCATGTACGCACTTATTTGCTGTACAATCTTACTACTATTCTCCTACTTCTCGCTTTACCCTCCTAATTGCTGTTGTGCTTTATTTTAAGTCAAAACATGGACTGTTAGGTGCAGACACTATTCCTTCCTGTATATCTGAAATGTGCGTTTAGAGCAATTGTCTTTATACCTGTGGTAAATAAAGGGAACAGGGCTGTGTTCATTACACATCCATCAGCCCTTCCAACACCTAGCCACCATCTTTGTCACTATGAGTAATATTCCCAGCATGCAGGATTTGTTGCCTTCTATTTTTTCCTGAAAATAATAATTCAATCTTCCAAACTAATCAGTTAGCCTTTCATATTGGTCCTGTCTACAGCCGTGTGAATTGGAAGCCAACTCAAGTAAAGAAACACAACAGAAACCTTGCAGATTTCCATAGAAGAGGGAGAGCTAAGTGTTTGATTTCAAAACTGGAAGGCAGATGAAAGAAGCAGCAAATGACAGAGAAGGTTGGAAGAGCCTAGATTCTGCCTGCTCGCCAATGTTGGCAAAGGAAGAATAGATAAACAAATGAATGCCTCTTGGTGTACATATAATTACCAGATCATTCAAATACATCTTTATCTTTCACTGTCTCTTCCAGCATTTTTGTTGTTTGGTTTGTTTGTTGTTTCTTTCTTTTCAAAAGAAGCATGTGGTACTGTTTTCTAGTCTCTGCTTAGACTGGTCTTAGCTTCTTTCAGTGGACTTATATCTCATTTACTGTGCAGGAACAAAGCTTTTTTGCATGCCAAGAATAATACTTTTAATAAGATGAGATGTGCTATAAAAATGTTTAATTCTTCCTCAAAACCAAACAGGTACTTCACTTAGACCCAGACAATGGCAGATCCTGCCAAATCTCACTGTAAGAAGCAGAGACAGAGTGGAAAGCAAGATTTCATTCAACAGCAGCATCCAGAGTACTCTCAATCATTCATAAATAACTTCTGTGTTTTTTCAGTTTTTTTTCTTTAATGAATTTAACGTACATATAAAGTTTCATTGCATCACTCTTCACCCTATGTATGGGAACTGTTGAATCACGGCCTGAACCTCTGATTAACCACCTGAGGCAAGCATTGAGTCAGCCATGGGAGCACAGGTGAAGGCAATTCACCTGTGTGCCCGGAAGGGGTGGAGCCAGGCTCCACCTCTCCTAGACCCCATTTAAGGGCTGACTTCCACTAAGGAAGGATCTCTTCCTGGAGATTGCTCCTTGTGGGGTTTTGTGAGCCTATAACACTGGTGAGCACCCTTTATTTATATTTGATTTTCTTTTCTAACATAGTAATCTTACTAGGCTGACTCTCCTGTATACTATATAACATCTGTATACTTATTAACCTTACACCCTATAAGTAGTAATGCCACTGTCATGAATCTACTTTCAAACAACATGATGCCTAGTCTGAAAATCATGATTCTCTGTGAAAGGAGGCTCATAAGAAGCTTCTAAAACAGGCCCACTTGTATTAGCAAAGAATTTTCCATACATCCTCTGTACATGTAAGTCACAACTCACTGCCTCTGAGCATGATGCAGAATCTCTGCATTAGACTGCTGCATAATGTTTCAGGGTACTGAAAGAACACTGGTGGGAAGAGCATGAGCAGGGGGCATGAAACTTCTACAGAAAACCAGAAGCTCGTGTATAAAATGGACCTATCACCTACCTTCCACACTCTCTCTCTTTTCAAACAGCGAAGGATTGTGACTGCAGATCTTTTTTGGGATCCTAGTTTGGAAGGTAAGCAATGGCAAAGATAGCCAAAGAAAGATCATGGCAAGTCAAAACTCCAAGACTAGCAAGACTTTATCCAAAAGAAGACCTAACAATTTTGGTGCCAGTCATGACTCATGTCACTGCATTAATGGACAATGAAAGAAGCACTGATGTCATCTCTCTTGACTCCAGTAAGGCCTTTGACATGGTACTCCACAACAGATGGGTGGACTGTTTGATGGATGAAGAACTGGCTGCAGGATCAAGTCCAGAGAGTGGTGGTCAATCGCTCAGTGTCTGCATGGAGATCAGTGATGAGTGATGTCTCCCAGGGGTCAATGCTGGGGCCAATACTCTTTAATCTTCCACAGTGACATCAACAGTGCAGTCAATTGCACCCTCAGCAAGTTTGCTGATGACACCAAGCTGTGGGATGAGGTCTACGCACCTGAGGGATGGGATGCTATTCAGAGAGACCTAGACAGGCCTGAGCACTGAGCCCAGGTGAACCTCAGGAGGTTCAACAAATCCAGATCTAGCATTTGGGTTGAGATAACTCCCATTACCAATATAAGCTGGGGGGTGAATGGACTAAATGCAGCCCTGCCAAAAAAGACCTGGATGGTACTGGTTGATGGCAAGCTAGACATGATCTAGCAGTGTGCTCTCACAGCCCAGAAAGCCAACTGTATCCTGGTCTGCAACAAAAGATCATAGAATCATATCATAGAATAGCCTGGGTTGAAAGGGACCACAATGATCATCTAGTTTCAACACCCCTGCTATGTGCAGGGTCACCAACCACTAGACCAGGCATGATCAGCAGGGCAAGGGAGGCGATCCTACCCCTCTACTCTGCACTGGTGAGGTCTCACCTGGAGTACTGCATCCAGCTGTGGACTCCTCAGTACAGGAGAGAAATAGACTTGTTGGAATGCATCCAGAGAAGGGCCACAAAAATGATTCAGGGAATGGAACACCTCTCCTATGAGGACAGGCTGAGAGATCTGGGGCTGTTCAGCCTGGAGAAGAGAAGGCTGAGAGGTGACCTGATAGCGGCCTTTCATTATCTAAAGGGGAGCTAAAAGAAAGAAGGGGACAGACTCTTTAGCAGGATCTGTGGCAATAGAACAAAGGGAAATGGTTTCAAGCTCAGGGAGGGTGGATTTAGTTTGGATATAAGGAAAAACTCTTTTACAGTGAGGGTGGTGAGGCACTGGAACAGGTTGTTCAATAATGTGGTTGATGCCCCGTCCCTGGGGACTTTCAAGGTGAGGCTGGATAAGGCCTTGGGCAACCTGATTTAGCTGTAGTGTCCCTGTTCATTGCAGGGGAGTTGGACTAGATGGCCTTCAGAGGTCCCTTCCAACTCTAAGGATTCTATGACTCCACAATCCCAAGTACAGGCCAAGGTCCCACATACTACGTAGAAGAAGAAATGGGCAACTGAGACCAGGAACACAAGGGATAACACTTAAAGCAGTATCCTACATCAGTAGCCAAAAACTACATGCAATTTTATATGTAGGGAACATACTATGGAATAAATTGTACTTGCTTAATTAACTGTATTTTGCAATTCTATATTACTAGCTGCTGAGGGCAATTGGCTGCTTGGCACCATAGGCAGCATGGGTTATATACGCAGCCTCAACTTGCAATTGAGTATGAGCAAGTGTATGCAGCTCAGCTGGGTGATGTTCCAGACCTTCCAGGATGGCTAGTGAAGTGCCTCAGGATCTTCTGTTGGAAACTTGGCACAACCATGTAGGTTAAAGTAGTATCACTTCTGTAACCTGTGTGTGGTCAACAATCTGCAAGGCAGTTGCTCATTTAATGATACCAAATTCAATACTTGATTTACAAGGGTTGTGCTTGTTATGGAAGATTTTTCTTCTCCTCTGACTAATTTGTAGATCAATCTTTATCTGAAGCCCAGGTATCACCCACGTTTGTCAGCTGACGTCCTGCATCGGGCTGTGCTCCTGGCTTTGCAAATTACATGAAGACCCTGGGAACAGCCAAAAAGAGCAATAGTAAATAGATCTAGGGGCTTTTTTTTTTTTTTTTTTGGCTACTCCTTCTCTATGCCAGTGGAATTTAGAAAAATCACTGCAAAAAATACAGATTTCTGTAACACTTGACATCAATTTTAGCAACATCCGAGCTGTCCATGGAACTTTGCAGTTTAATTAGAATGGCTTACATCCAGCAACTGTTTGAAATAAACAAAAATAAGAGGATAGGAATGTTTTTTGTTTTCCTAATAGTAGCTTGAATAGAGAAAAGAGATTACACTCACACAGAGTTTGTGTTAGAAGCACATTGTCAGGTCAGCGGTTGGAGGCCAAGAGGAGTCCCCACAGGTTAAGTTAAATGGGATATATGTTATCCAATGTGCTAGTGGGAGAAGGGATCAGTATTAGGCCTCTCACCAGAATCCTTCTTTCTGTGGTCTCAGCTCTCCTTCAGTACAGGAAATTATATGCAAAGCCTAATTTTCTTCACATGTGATTTCCTATCTTTTGAACTCTTCTTCTTGCTGAAAGTATCATGGATAAATCGCATTAGCTTTGATCTGAGCCTTTCCTAGCACTCCATAAAACACAACTTTGTGCACCAGGGCACAAACAGTGCTGTAAAATGAGTGCACAAAAGGATATGGATTCATCTGCCAAGCATTTCTTCACAAGAGAAGAAAGACATCACAAGACTCTGAAGATGCCAGGACTCATCAAATGGTTCATTGACATCAAAACATCAGTCCAATTTGGTGCTCTCTACAAGCTATTTCCAAAAGAACTGGATTGTCTCCTATATATATATGTATATATATATATGCATATATCTTGCTGTGCAACCAGTTTTTCTAGTGGATGCATCCCATTCCTTTCATGCTGTAAGAATCACGGTGTAGGCTTTGTATCTTCCCCATGATTTCCTATGGTGAGCTTGGCCTTGTAGCTTTCCCATCATGGCTTCACCTAGTTTCCACAGTTTTGAGCTGAATCTGAAGAAATCACTGAGGCACTGGCTCTGAGGGAGCACCTCGGGGAAAGGAGCATAGCAGGAAATGACCCCACAATCATGGACTTAACAAAGTTATTTTAGTTGGAAGGGATGTTTGGAGGTCGTCTGGTCTGACCACATTCTCAAGACTGGACTTGCTTTGACACAAGGATATCAGGCCTGCCATAGTGAGAGGATTCAGTCATGGAGAACATGATTTGTAGATCCCTGGCAACACCCTGACTCCTGTTACACTGGAAGTTGCCTGAGTCCCTGATGAGAAATCAGGCAAAGACAAGCAGCCCATGCAGTGTTCAAGGTGCCGTGTAGTACTCATCAAGACTTACAACTGATTGGAATAAGTCTCTAAGAACTTGACCAGTCCCAGCGTTCCCAGCAAGTGAAGCAATGTGATCTAGGCCCAGTGTTTGTGTCAGTAGTGTGTCCAGCCCATGCCAAAGAGAAGCTTTTTGAATCTCCCTCTTCCTCTTCACATAGGCTGTGCTGCGTCACAAAAGACACATTGCCCAAGAGTACCGTGTGAAACGTGTGAAATTTCTCTAGCTGTGTGTCCTTCCCACTGTTTCCCATTCCCACCTGTACTCTCTTCCTTCTTCCCTTGTTGCTTTTGGTGGTGTGGAGACTTCAGGTATCACCTGGGAAAGGCAACCATTTAACCTCTGCCTCCCCCGGCCTCCAGACTCCTTCCCAGCTGCAAACACAAGAGCATGGGCGAGTGGTTACCAGAAGGGCGCATGCCCTGGGAGAGATGCACTATTTGCACAGACAAAAGCTCCTGCTGTGCACCTAGGCACCAGCACAACATGACCACCCAAACATTTGTGCAAAGGGAATAAAAGGAGCAGGAAAGTGATCAGATGGAATCGCTAGCCAGCTTTAGCAAACATGGGCTCTAATTAATTTTTTCCTCCCATTGTTTACCCAGCTTTGTATGTAACTGAGAGCTGAACTGGGCTTATCAGTAATTACCAACAGTTCTGGAAACTTTACACGTCATTGTGCTGTGTTACTACACGAGGCAGCGATTCATGAAGAAGGGTGTCTCTTCATTAATTGCTAAGCAATATTATATGTATATATACATATATAAAAAAACCACAAAAAACCAGAGAACTCCTCCAACCCACTGTTAGGATTGTGAGAGTGGAGAGACAAACATGGGGAAAGCAGAGGGCAGCAGCACCTCTGTTTCAGATCTAATTAGGAAACTTTCCTGGCTGCAGCGCCATGGTACCAACGTGGCACTTCAGCAGACACGCTGCCTGCAGCAGCAATCACAGCCCTCGAGTTGCATTTTGCCATTCCATAGTGACACCTGCCGGGAGCAGCTGAGCCGATCGAGCTGAGACTCTCCCGCTGCTCTGCTTGGCAAGGGGCTGCGAAGTGCAAAATGAAAGGGATACAGCAATCAGGCAGATTGATTCTCCCCCTTTCCTTCCAGATTGAGCCAGGCTCTTAGCAGAGGGAAAAGGGATCTCTGTGGTTGATTAGTGCTTAGAAATGCCTGATGTGAGCAGCCCCAGTGGCACTGACTTAGCAGCTGGGGGCTGCAGGAGAGGGGAGTGAAGGAGATTGGGGGCTTGTTCAGATGTAGAGGGCCAGATTCAGTCCACATGAAAATGAGATGAAGGCAGAAAGGTGTCTGTCCCCTTCGCAGAAGCTGAAAGGTGAATCAAGAGGAAAGATCATGTCATGCTTGCAGTTTGCTGATAGTTTCTCTGTAAATATTGACTGTTGTAGGAAGACAAGATCTTGGGCAGTATCTTTGCTCTGGCTTGATACAGCCACTCTTAGGGTAGCCTGAAGTGTGGCTTCTCTCTGCTTTCTATTCTCTTTTCCTCCCGAGGATTTCACTGCTTCTGCTCAGCATTTAGATCCCATCACGCCTGCAATGTGGGCTGCAATGCATGCAGGCAGCAACTAGGGAAATAGAAAAATCTGGCCCCTCACCCTACACTCCCTTTCTCACTCAAAGCTGAAAGGAAAAGACAACCTGGCAGGATAAGTGCCAAAATGTTTTAGACATAAACGACAGACACCGGAGTCATCACACATTTTCCTAGGTGGGATAGTAATTTCTGTAATGTATTTTTAACAGTGAGGAGTGATGGGAGGGAAGCCACTTAAATCTAATGCAAATGGAGGATTTGTCAGTTACGTAGTTTCTATAATGTCATACCTAAAAAAATTTATAAAAATGGAGAGATTATGGGGACAAGAGGCATTTCTAAAATTGGAGGCCTCCTTTTAGGGCTTTAGCCCCCCTGCTCTTCCAGATCACCAGGAATGTTTCTCTCCAAGGAAGAACAGGAGCCTATCTCAGACCCGTGACAGCTCCCTGGGCTGTGTGTTAAGGAGCTCTGCTCTCCTCTTGAACCTAACTCTCTCTTCTAGTTTTTGCCAGCTGCTGCTCCCCCTCATTGCAGTTCTTCAGTGATCCCCAACTGTTCCAACCACAGCAGGGCAGTTTCCAAATGCTTTCAGGCTGTTTTCTCCCTCCCTTCGAGGCAGTGGGAGCTTCTGTGTCCAAAAACCTTATCTAATATGGAGGCTTCCTGCCACTTTGGTTTTGGCTCCAGTCTTTGCTTAAAGGTGTTAGAGAGGGGACTGTGCGCTCAGCTGATGCACAGTGACAGCAGTCTGGAAGCTCTGCACAGCAGTGGTTCAGCAGGGTTAATTGTGCTGACCTCATTTAAATAGCACTTTGAGATCTATGAATGAATGCAGTTCTTTAAGTAATAATAATAACAAAAAGATGTATTGTTGTTATTCATATGTATCAGCAGCCTTTCAGTATCTAAAGGGGGGCTATAAGAAAAAAGGGAACAGACCCTTTAGTAGCATCTGGTGTGTTAAGGGGAAATGGTTTCTAACTAAAAGAAGGGAGAATTAGACTAGATGTAAGGAAGTTTTTTACCATAAAGATGGTGAGGTGCTGGCACAGGTTGCCCAGAGAGGTGGTGGATGGGGTCCCTGGAAACACTCAAGGTCAGGCTGGACGGGGCTCTGAGCACCTGATATAGCTGTAGGTGTCCCTGTTCATTGCAAGGGAGTTGGTCTAGATGGCCTTTAAGGGTCCCTTCCAGATCAAACAATTATATGATTCTGTGATTACTCTCACGGCTAATTATTTAAGGAATAAATGGTTGAAGTACTTGTTAGTAGTAAAAAGTAGAGCAGTACCCCAGAAATATGATTCTAGAGGGCTGTAAGTGCTTTTAGCAAAATGTTTGGGGCTGTCCTGCCCCAGAAGCAGCCTTCATTTTTATTAAGGTAACACAACACTTATGAAAAGGGTAAGTTGTGCTGAAGTGCCTTTAACCTGAACGGTGTTAAGGGGGCAGAATTTAAGAATCTGGAGTGAACGGGATAAACCCAGCGCTGGAAGCACAGCGTCCGTGAGGGAGGGGGAGAGCCAAGCGGCCGTCGCCGCTCCTCCGTGCGAGGAGGAACGAAGCCCCCCGGTGGCCGCCGGCTGCCCTGCAGGCCCCGCCGCGCCTTGCCGGCCCTGCCCCAGCCCTAGCCCCTGCCCTCCCGGCTCCGGGCACGCAGCTGGCAGGATTTCCAGGTTACGGCTTGCACATGGACGTTGGCTGGGTTTCCTTTGCTGCTAAGCAGCAAACAGAAATCTCTATCAACGTGATGCAGGCTGCAGTTCTTTCACAAAGAAATCAGTTGGTGGCATCCCTGACTTGTGAGGGGAGCACTTTTTAGTTGGTCTTCTGCTGGAAGACCAGGTAGTTCAGGAGCTCCTGTGCTGCATGTGCCCTTTTCCCACTGGACATACAGGCAATCAGTGAACAGGCAGTGTGTGACTGCACTGAAGCAAGGATCTGACCAAATAACCCAAGCACACGACTGATCAAAGAGTCTCAGATCCCAAGATGTAGGACACTGGTTTCTAGCTGAGCCTTCTCCTGCGGTCTCTCCAGTTCATGAATTTCCTCCCTCTCCGAGCGCTGAAGCTCCTTATCAAATTAAGGAGCCCCATGTTGATTTATGTGCAGTCTTCATGGGATGTGCTCATGGCACTGGAGCAGAGATATGGACATGGATTACCAAGGGCAAACTGAAGGGTTTCACTGTCATTGAAATATGCATAGAATTTGTTGGGGTTCTTTTCTGCAGTGAAAAAAAATGTCAGAAATGCCTTTTTATAGCAATTAATAATTGGAATAATTACTTAATAGTTCAATACGTCTGAATTATGAATTAAAGCTTTTCCTATTGGATGAATCACAGGTTAGAGCTATGAGAGGGTCTCATGTACTAGAACCAGGTGTCACCAACCTGTCTTTGAGCGTGTATGTCATTGCCCTGTGACACAGACTTCTATGGGGTTGTGTCTACAATAAAGTACTACTAAGGTTCTCATTAGCTTGTAGGAGCTGTTTGTTTCCGAGCAGCCTAGAGCATTCTTCCTGACAGTGATGTGAAACAGGTACCTCCTGTGGATTGCATTCTCTGTAGACACAGAGAATCAGAAGTTCATCAGAATTATCTTCCAATGAAGTATGAAACTCTGCACAGCTTCTGTACAATACCACATGAACCCAGCAGAAGAGTCATAACCTACCCATATCATCCAATTCTGAACCCCACCAGGCTCATTTCCACAGACAGAGCTGACTCTTGACAGGGAAGGCTCAGGGTGGATATAGGGAAAAGATTCTTCACCAGAGGTGGTTGGGTACTGGAACAGGCTCCCTAGAGCAGTAGTCATGGCATCAAGCTCACCAGAGATCAGGAAGTGTCAGAACAATGCTCTCAAATGTACAGTCTGATTTTTGGGTGGTCCTGTGTGGTGCCAAGAGTCGGACTTGATGATTCTTCTGGGTCCCTTCCAACTCAGGACATTCTGTGATTCTATGACTTGGGAGAGCCTCCCGTGAGCTGAGTGTTGCGCAACTCCAACGCACAGTGTTGAAAAGTGTTTGCTAAAGAAAAAGCTGGAGCTGCATGAATGAGAATACGATGCCAGCCCCCTGTGCCTTCTTTCAGTTTTACACAGATATTTTAAGCTACATTCATATCCTCCTATTTCTCATTGCCTGTGTTGGTCCTGGCGCATCGAGGGCTGCTGTCTGTGGTGCTCAGAGAACCTCAGTGCTTCCCTCCATAAAGCCTGCTCCTCAGGGAAGGCTAAATGTGACTCTCTTGGATTATGTGATGTTCACACTGAAGAAACAAGTTACAGAATAACCTTTGCACTAGTCCAGGAACATACATAAATACACTTTTTCTGTTGCTTTGATTAGCAATAGAAGTTGCTATTTGAAGCTCAGGGCAAAGCTTTAAAGTCTGAAATTGTACGGGGAGGGAGAGGAGATGACAGAACTTCAGAAAATAAAATAATCAGATAAGGATTACCTTCAAAACTCCAACTTCCTGACCAAATGGTGCTTCTGGGTATAGCACTACCCTATACTTCCTGAGATAGGTTAAATGCAAGCTGATCACCCCAGCTCCTCAACTGAATTATATGTCTATCAGGGTCAACAGCTAACTGGGTTTGAGATCAGTCACTTTATTCCTATGGAAAATTCTCCTATTCTCCAATGAAGAAAGTTTCCTGCAGTATAAAATATTTATTGGTTAATTCTTCCTGGGAGCCACTCATCTTGACTTTGTTCAGTGTTTTGCAAAATTCAAGATTTAGGCTCGTTATATTAAGAGCAAGATTCAAATCTCTTCCAAATCTCACAATGGCATCCTCTCCTGCTACACAGTCTCATCCTGGGCTGGATATGGGAAGACAAAACGAGTCCTTTTCAGGTCATCTAAGACCGATGACCATCAAAGCATTTTACCTGGGGAAAAAAAAGAAAGGCCAGATTTCAAGAGAGCACAGCCAGTCAGTGAGGCTGGGGTGCTTGAAGCTGGTGGAATTTTTTTAAGTTATTCACAAATACTATATCTACCCTTGCCAGGTCATTTCATTCTGTTTAGGAATTTTTATTCTCTGTGGTTTATAAGCTCTTAAGCAAATGTAAGAGGAGGAAAAGCTAAGGTGTCTGATAATACACTACATCAGGCTGACAGCCTAACTGAATTTCCCCTGTGGTGCTAGCAAAACGCTGTTCCAAAAAAGTAATAACGCATACAAAAAAAAAGGG